>JABUQX010049009.1:0-5000 GCA_015478945.1 Trachelipus rathkii | reverse complement strand
TCTCAATGAGTTCCTCCACCTACGTCTCCACTCCCATCTCCTCATGGCCACTCTCTCCTCCTGCATCCTCTCAGTGTTCACCACATCAATCTGGCTGCATCCATCTTATTTAAAATAGCCTTCACTCCAACCTCCTCCCTCCCTCATTTTATTTTTAAGTTCTTTGTTCTGTCTCCTCTAGTCTTTCCCACTATTCACTCTTAAACCTACATCTCTGCAGGACTGTATTTCTACTATCCTCTTTTTATTTCCCCTATTTTTTTGGTCGTACTCCATGTTCTGCCCCATATAGTAGAATCGGTGTTAACGATCTCGTCGAATATTCACCCTTTCACCTCCCATTACTTATTTGTCTATTTCAGTAGGGGTACCCTGCTCTTACACCTTCCCCATACTGAACTATTCTACTTGTTATCTCCTGCACATTTCCTCCTCCTCTTCCAAATACTCCACTCAAGTATTTGCATTCTCCACCATCGTATATCTCAGTCCCTTCCACATCTTACCTCAGCTCTTCCCTACTAACCACAATGATCTCAGTCTTTTATTTGTGTGTTCATAGTCAGACCGGCGCTCTCTAAGCCTATTGCAAAACATGGTTACCACCTCTCTCAGCATCTTCCTCTTCGCTCCAGCACGCCAAGTCATCTGCGCATGCCAGAATATCAGTTCTAATCTCCTATATCCTCTCTCAACTTCTTTAACACTACATCCAGATATGTTACAAACAAAATTGGTGACAACCCGCTTCCCTGTTTGACTCCAGTTCTCACCTAAAACCATTCCTTATTCTCATATTCTTTCTTACATTAACATTGTATTATTCTTATACCAAACTCTTCAGGGCTCCCTCAACTTTGGTATCCATGCTATCTCTCTCTAGCACTCTCCATAGTCCCTTCCTAGGTACTGAATCAAAAGCTTTTCTTAGAACTATGAAAGCTACATATGCTCGTTTATTATATTCCCATACCTTTTCTAACGTAATTCTCAAGGCGAACAAGAGATCCTTCGTGCTTCTGTTCTTTCTATATCCGTGCTGCCCTCTTCCCCAGTCTGGGCTCTACTACCATCTCAGTGTTTTCTCTAGTATTTTCTTTATGCCAAGTTCCAACAAGAATGTTACCCTGTAGTTGCTACACTCCCCTGTATCTCTTTTTTCCTTATTCTATTGGAACTATGATGACTTTCCCCACCCCTCTGGTACTACGCTCTCGTTCCAACACCTATTGAACAAATTTCAGAGTCTTTCATTTTCTCCGCCTTTGTAGTCTTTATGGTTATTCCCATCTTCCGAACCTTCATTGTTCTCAGAGTTCACCTCCAACTCCTCCATAGTGATCTCCTACCCCTCTTCATCCCCCCTTCTTCAACTATCTCTTCCTCCCATCCCCACCTGCTCATTCACATTTAACAGTTCTTTGAAGTATTCCTTATCTCCTGTTTTTCTGTTGATCTCACCAAAAATTTACCTTGCTTATCCTTGAATATTGCACACTTTCTTCTTTGATCCTCTATACGTTTTGTCAGTCTAAAAATCCTCTTCCTTTTTTTGCCCTCACATCTTCTATAATTCTTCCAACTCTCTCTTTGCTGCCTTTTCTTTTACTATTCTTTTTCACTCTCTCTGTTTCATTTCTTACCTCCATATACTGGGCCCTTGTCTGTTTAGTTCTATTTTTCAACCACCTTCTCTTCAATACTGCTTTCCTCTTTATTGCCTCCTTCAATTCTTCAGTCCACCACACTCTGTGTCTTCCTTTCCTCCTACCCATCTTTACCCCAGGTCTTCTCTGCTGCCCTTTTTACTTTCTTGTTTCTCCCCCTATCTCTCCGCTCCTTCTAATTGTTATAGATTCTGACTTATTATTTCAATATATTCCCTTTCCTTGCCCCCTCCCTTCATTAATTCAATTTTAATAAATTTTCTCTTTTCTTTATTCTGCAAACTTGTCTGTCTTTCACCTTCAGGTCTGTCACATACAGATCTATGATCCGGAATATATATTTGCTACTCCAGGAGGTATCACTTTCACATTCTGTTAGCCTACTATCAGGACGATATTTTATAGTCTATAATAGATCGCTGATCGAATTCTCTTGTGTGATATATGTTCCATCTATATCTTGTGAAACCTATGTGAGGTCCTCTGTTGGAAAAAAACATTCATGATCTTCATTCCCTTCCTTAACAGAAATCTATTAACTTCTCTCCTGCAATATTTCTTATCTTCTTTCCATACTGTCCCACCATTCTCTCCACCTCGTCTCTTCTCCTCCCCACTCTTGCATTGAAATATACAATATATATTATTATAATAGTATATATATATATATATATATATATATTATAAATATAATTATATATATATATATATATTAATATATATATATTATATATATATTATATATATATATATATATTATAACTATAATTATATATATATAATATATATAATATAGATATATATATATATATATATATATAACATATATATATATATATAATATATATATATATATTATATTATAGATATATATATATATATATATATATATATATATATAATATATATATATATAATATATAATAATATATATATATATATTATATTATATATATATATATAAGTTGGATTAACTTTTTGGAAAATGTATCGAGTATCGATTACCGATTTTTTCCGATATACATATAAAAAAAGAATAAAGCGATACCGATACTCGATACATTTAGGAATTGTCTAAGCGATACCGATAATCGATACAAATGTATCGATCGATACGTATCGCCGATGCATGTATCTAGATACTGCCCATCACTGTATATATATATATATATATATATATATATATATATATACATATATATATATATATAATATATATATATATATATATATTCCCCATCTTTATATATATATATATATATATATATATATATATATATATATATATATATAAATATATATAATCTGTTGATAATAAGGAAAATAGAAGAAAGCAAGATAATACTACTAAGGAATAATAAAGGGGTATAACGAGGCGGTAAGAAGGGAGCGGAGAGGCTGGGCGTCATATTCTTCTATTACTTTTCTGTTCCAGAGCATGCTATGAAGTAGTAAGGTGGTAAACTGGCAGCCAGCAATGGAAGCCGGAAGTTGCAACAGGATGTTGCAAAATGTTGCAAAGGCAACTTTTGGCAACATTTTGGTGTTTTTTCAAGGTTGACGTGTCAAGGTTAGGGTTTTAAGGTCGGTGAGACTGAATTTAAGGTCTGGAAGACCGTTTTCGGAGGTTTAGTTCCCCAAAAGGGGGCCAAACTTTCCACTTCGATATTTTCTTTCCACAAAACAAGTTTTCTCTCAAAAGCCATAATTTTTCACTAATTGTTAAAACATTACCTTTAGGTTGAAGAGACGAGTATAAGCAATTTATTTTCTCAAAAATATCTGCCAGATAACATACTATACTATCAATAGTATTAGGACATATGAGGCGCCTCCACCTTTTTCTCAAAAACTATTAGAGGTATCGTTCTGAAAGTTTGTATATGTTCTATGTATGTGTTAAGCTCGTTACACGCGAAATTTCAAGTCTCTAGGATATACATAGGGGGTACCTCCCCCCGAGAGCGTAGCTGAAATATGTCGCTACGCCCTTTTTGCCGCTTCCATTTCCGAGTAAAGATTAGGCCTAACGATACCCAATCGAACAGGTGGATCACAGGCGAGTTTTGGTGACCGTAGGTCACCCCTAAGTGGGTGCTGCCCCCTTAGCGCCAAGGTCAAATTCATCCTGAAAACCATGTTAGGCTTAACGTATCGGGCTAAAATTTGGATGTGAGCTATATGATGACGTAATCTCGTCGGAGACGAGATTACGTCCCTCTGCGTTCCCCCCGTAAGGGGGACGCTGCCCCTAAAAATTAAAATAATCGTAGAAGCCTGAAATTTGGAGGCTGGGTAGAGGAGTCGGAGTCGGAGTCGGAGACGGAGTTGGAGTTGGATTCGGCGTCGGAGTTCAGAGACCCCCCGGAGGGGGGTCCCCAGTTGAAAAAAGAAGAAGAAATGCATGGAATGCAAAACAGAGGAAGAAGGAGGAAAGAAGAAAGGATGAAGGAGGAAAAGAAGAATAAGGAAGGAGGAGGAGTCTGAGAAGGATTCAGAGTTGGTATCGACACCGGTGCTGGAACCGGTGCGGTGCCGAGTTAATAAACATTCGTTTAATAATACAATAAATATCAATATTTTTTTTTTTTTGAAATTTATTTTTCGAACTTTTATTTTTTTTTTTTTTTTTTTTTTTTTTTTTTTTAAATTTTTTTTATTTTTTTTTTTTTTAAATGTTTTTTATTTTTTTTTTAAAAAAAATTATTTTTATTTTTTTATTTATTTTTTTTTTTAATTTAAACTTATTTTTCTAACTCATTTTTTTATGTTTTATTTTACATTTATACTTTGTGTTTAATTTTTTTTTTTTTTAAATTTTTAACTTTTTTTTATTTTTTATTTTTTTTATTTTATTACTTTAAAAATTTATTCTTTTCATGTTTATAACGTAAAAAATTTGCATTTTTACATACCCTAAAGCAGTAAATCAGTAAATCAAACAGCCTTCCTCACCCCTTCCGTGATCTATTAATCTATTGATCTATTGGTTAAAGTCATATTTTTTAGTAAAATTGTCGTGTTTTACATACCCTAAGCAGTAAATCAGTAAATCAACAGAGGTGTTACCTCTTTCCATGATCTATATGATCTATTGATTCAAGTTATATTTTTAAGTAAAATTGTCATGTTTTACATACCCTAAAGCAGTAAATCAGTAAATCAAATTACCATCCAGCCATCCTCCTATTAATCCGTGATCTATTGATCTATTGATCTATTGATTCAAGTCATATTTTTAGTAAAATTTTCATGTTTTACATACCCTAAATCAGTAAATCAGTAAATCAAACCACCCAACCTACACTCCAGACCAACCCAAACCATGATCGT
>JABUQX010049008.1:0-14635 GCA_015478945.1 Trachelipus rathkii | reverse complement strand
TATATATATATATATATATAAAACAAACTTGGCATATATAAAAAATCAAAATAAATGACAACGATTTAGGGAAAAAAAGTAACACAATATCAATATTATTTTTAAACTCAACCACTCTAGCGTTGTCCTCCTTTTCTTCTTCTTACAAAGCTGCAGTGAAATAGTTACAATACGTCTTTATAAAACCAGTAGGAGTGCACCATCCTCTCTCTTCCTCTATTTCAAGGTAATGGTCCTAAATAGAAAAAGAGAGACGAAGAAAAAAAAAAATATTGTTACAGACAACAAAATTGAAAATCAAAAAAATTGCACCATCAAAACTTAAATTTAGCAAAAAAAAAAAAAAAAAAAAAACAAATCAGATTTGCCTTACACTCTTCATAGGCACTCCTTACTTTATCGTCCTTTTACCTTTTTTTTATCTGTTTGAGCCTTGTCTTTTTTACTCCCTGATTCCAGGGTGCATCACTTCTCTGTAGGGTGTGTGGCTGTCTCCTTCCAAGAACTAGGAGTCACCAGTGTAATCTTCTTTGCTCTCTTCTCTTGTCTTTCTTCTTTAATATGTCTCATCAGAGACACTCCTTTTAGAGCCATTTTTTTAAGTTCTTTCTTAGGGTCACAGAGTGACAAATTAATTGAATCAAGTACATGTATTTGAAGAACTCAGGAGTGATTATATAAATAAACGAGAAAACATGTATCAAATATGAATTTTATTCCTAAATCTAAGTCCTACTTTCTACACCTATTTCTAAAATATCAAAACCCTTTTACTAGTATATATTTTGCCAAAATCTTTATAAATATCTTTATCACTTTATTTTAACAAAAGTACATAGGAACGACACTTGACTCGTATGTTGATGCCGCCTGATGGATTGACCTTTAGACCTAAGGGTCTTTGATCGATGTTCAAATAGGTCCATACTTGCCATCCTGTATGTTTCTTCCAAAATCCAAAGTTTCCTTCCACATTGACACCCAACCTTAATAGATTAAAGTTCCCTTTTGGTGTTTTCTGCCTTGGCAGTGATAGCCTTCTGGCCAGAGCACTGAGGTGTTTCCTCAAACAGCGGTGGTAGCTCGCTGTTATTCCTGATGGGTCCTTGAGCAGATTCAAGAATCCGCACTTCAGATGAATGCTCAAAGCAGTATGTTGCCCTAATATCCTGTGTTGATTCAATATTTGTATCGAACTCAGCTTCCGTTACAATTATAAGTCCCTTTTTTTTAGTTTAGGTCTCACACCGTATCCCTGCAACATAATAAATGTGCGACAATGGTAATTCTCATAATTGTATCCTAATAATAATAATAATAATAATAAAAATAATAATAATAATAATAATATTAATAATAATAATAAATAATAATAATAATAATAACACACACACACACACACACACACACACAATAATAATAATAATAATATAATAATCCAATCCATCCAGTTTCACTGTCAAGAATGTTTATAGAACAAACACAATAAAGTAAATTACCAGTCTTCAGATAATTCAGCCATACCAATAACCTTTAAATATCGATTAATAAATAATACAACAATAATAGAATAATAATAATAATAATAATAATAATAATAATAATAATAATAATAAATACCCAACCTTTTCCTTAAACCGCTATAGTTTAAACTTTATAGTACACTTTTCGTATCCAAAACATATTTCCTTCAGCCTATGTTTGAATGTTTACTTATTAAAATATACGTACGTTTTTACAAAACTCCTATGAATTGAATTTCTGATACATAAATTTTTAAATATATTTCTAAATTTTTCCTCCCAATAGTGATGGGACGATTACATCGTTATCGCGTCAATATCGTCATCGGCAAAAAATCATACATTTTTTTAAAAATCGTCATCGTTTATCGTCATCGGCAAATTTCCTGCTTATTTTGCCGATTAATTGAACAAATATTAAGAATTTTGAATAATATTAAAACTTAATAATAATAATAATAATAATAATAATAAAAATAAAAATAATAACAATTTTATATATATATATATATATATATATATATATATATATATATATATATATATATATATATATATATATATATATATAAATATATATATATATATATATATATATATATATATATATATATTTATATATATATATATATATATATATATATATATATATATATATATATATATATATATATATATATATATATATATATATATATATATATATATAGTATATATATATATATATATATATATATATAAAATATATATATATATATATATATATATATATATAATATGTTATATATATATATATATATATATATATATATATATATATAAATAAGGATATATATATATATATATATATATATATATACCCATTTGGCTTATGGCATGTAGTGACATTCCAGTGCCCAATGGTTTTACTCTTCTGTTATGTTCATATCCACTCATCCTCCAGACAACATATCATATAAACATACTTATATATCCACACCTCTCTTCTAGACAACATCTTGCAGACATCCCTATACCTTATATCCCTATGGGGAGAAAAATTGCCCACATCGTATGTCCGGCGTGTCGTAGAATATGGGACGGCAGAAGTAGGTTGGCTGCCTACTACCACTTATTTTTTGCCAGGAATAATGCATGCCTCGGAGGTCGTGATCGCAGTAAGCGCCCTCTCTATCCTTCGCGGCAAAATGTATGAATCGTATCTGTATATGAAATGTCAGAGAATGTTGAGGAGATGAGGAGAGAGGTGATGATGATTGAGTGGCAAATTTACTGCTCGCCAGACTGGTAGCAACAAAGATGAAAGGGAAACGTAAAGCCGAGTGGTGTGGTGTGAAATGTGTTTATGTTGCTGGAAGGAATGAGAGGGGGATAGAAGGATTTGCAATTTTAATGAGTGACTTGTGGCGAAGCTATGGTAGACTTTGAGTGTGTGAGTACTAGAAGTCTAAAGGTTAAATTTAAGTTTGAAAATGTCAAAATTTGTGTGGTTGCGACATATGATCCATCTGATGGTAATGTTGAAAAGAGTACGATTTTTCTGGGATAATCTGAATGATGTTTTGGATGGGGAAATAGAGTCCAGTCTATTTGCCACATATCTCCCCATTCAAGGATTTTTTTTTTACAGTTGTCACTACCACTCACGGGCAGAGTTCTATTCAAGGAGGGGGTACTCTCAAAAGTTCACCCTCTAGTGCAAATTACGCAGACGGGCTTTAAAGTGAGGGAGATTAAATTCAGTAGGAAACACACAGAAGATGGAAGAGAATTCCACAAAACAGAGGGGTGGGAAAGAAGGAAGCACCACAGCAAACTAGCCTGAAGTTACCAATGTCAACACAATACTGTGCACAGATACAGCACCTACAGCTACGAAGGCGTCGTAAAGGTGGGGTACGCGAGTGATAGTTCCTCGATAATTTTTCGCGTGGTAAATTTATAGGATATAGCAAAGACCAACATCGCCTCGCAAAGATAGAGGGTCAAGTGAACTGAAAGTACAGAACAGTTTATAAGCCTTTTGCCGTTGACTCGACCCTGTCAAAAGTCGGGTGAAACTAGAGCCCCCCAGATATGAGAGCAGTACTCCATACATGGGCGGATGAGACTTTTGTATAGCAGCAACTGAGAAAAGGAGGAAAGTCTCACAGTTTAAACAGAACTTCCAGTTCTTGAGGCCACCAGCACCGTTGTGGATGTGAGGTTTTAAAGACATTTTTTTGTTCATGTTAAGGCTAAGGAGCTTATATTGTCACGGGAGAGACGACAGAAACCGTCGAAAGATAAGAGACAGGAAAGTTAGAAGGTATTTTTGGAGAAGGAGATTTGTAAAGGTTTCTTAAAGAATTGAATTTCACAAGTTATTTCTATCCATCAGCGAGAATAAAATCGGAAAGATTAAGACGAGAGGCAATTCCAGAAGTAAAAGTGGGAGTAGAATTGAGAGTTAAATGAAGGTTGAGTCATCGAAGATGAGTGGAGAAGTTAGGTGGAGCAGGTGATAGACTATTACCATGAGAGTAAAACAGAACCCCTGAGGAACACCACTATTAAGAAAGAAGAAGTCGCCCCATCACAGCAGCCGAGCATAGCATTTCAAAGATGTTACAGATAAAGAAGGAGGAAAACTCCAAAGGAGGGGGAGTTGAGAGCAGTGACGCGTGCCATACTGGTCAAAATGCTGATATGCCATGCCACCACCCAAGTTCTGTAGTTCCTAGAGAGGGAAAAAACCAGTAAATCTGGTTAGATAGGAATAGAGTACGCCAGTAGACTTCGTGCAACGAGAGCCGTACTGGCGATCGGGGTGAGTTTCCAGATTGAGAGTTGAGAAGGTTTCAAAGATCTTAGATAGAATACAAGGAGAGCTACAGGGCGATAGTTAGAAGGATCAGAGCGGTTTCCTTTTTCGGAATAGGTTCATGTGAGAGCCTCCAACACTGAGGGAGGGAAAAAAGCGCATTGAGACATTTGAGAATATATGTTGAGTGAGGGGCCAGAAGAGATTAGTTTTTCAGCTGAGAATTATAAAAATAATAACTACTGATCGAATAAGAGGAGGAAAGGCAGATTTACAGAGTTTACAGATGAAAGATTTGTCAGTAGGAGAACAAGGAGGTTAGCTCACTTTCCTTTGATGAGCCGCTTTGCTCGTCGAAGAGCATCCCTGCAACGTTTAGCTGAATGAAAATTAGCGAGTGATAGGAGAACGAGAAATTTTCCACACCCGATAGGCACATTGTCTCTAGCCTGAATGGCTAGAGAATAAGCACGATCGAACCATGGATTATGAGGAAAGAAAGATTTAGTTATAGAAGGAATGAATGAGGGGAAAGAAAATTACTAGCTAGCTGAATGAACCTGCTTATCCCATCACAACGATTACAGCCCTCCTTTATCTTTTTTTAAATCTTATATCCATCATTATTCCTATTATGTATCAATCGTTACTATCTGCAAACTTGAAACCTACATTTAAGTCCCCTGGTCTAAATATTTTATACATGTATGAGGAACCGCCACTGACCTAAGAAATTGTTACGGACCACAAACATGTCTCCTCATTTCCATTAATAAATACTTTTCATTTTCATTGATTAACTATTATTATTATAAATTATTATTATTATTATTATTATTATTATTATTATTATTATTATTATTATTATTATTATTATTATTATTATTATTATTATTGCTATTATTGTTATTGTTATTATTGTTATTATTATTATTATTATTATTATTATTATTATTATTATTATTATTATTATTATTATTATTATTATTATTATTATTATTATTATTATTATTATTATTATTATTATTATTATTATTATTATTATTATTATTATTGTTACATATTATTGAGACTAATAACTAGTAAAATTTTGATCATAAATGATTTCGGGAGGTTGAACCCTGACCTCCTGTCTACAACATTATATAAGATAAGAGAGCGATATATATATATATATATATATATATATATATATAGAGATAGAGAGAGAGAGAGATAGTATAGATATATATAGAGAGAGAGAGAGAGAGAGAGAGAGAGAGAGAAATTTTTAAAAGTTTTTTTCAATTAATCGTCATCGTGATCGTCATCGTCATCGGCAAAATTTGCTCTAATCGTCATCGTCATCGGCAAAAATTTCATAATCGTCCCATCACTACTCCCAATACATACCGGATAATGAATCCGATCTAGTTTAACTTCTTCGATCCCTAGAACTTCACTCATATGTATTTAGCTTCTAGATACATTTTTATATTTTAACCATATTCTTAAATTTATATTCTTAACCTTTTCTTTATTCTGATGCATTTCATTGCTAACTACCCTTATAATATTTTAGATACATTTATATTACTAAACAATGAAATTCTTAATTAAATATCGTTTAATATTTTTAAATCCATTTGTATTCAAACCTTTGCCTCCAAACCCCAACATGTTTCTAATTTCTAGATATTAATCTTTCTTAAAACTTTTCTTCTTAACGTACAGCACTATGTATTTAATCCGGCAATAAAATTTTTAAACAAAAAAAACCCTGATCTATCATGTGTAACCTAATTTGACACTATTATTTTAAATATCTGTCTTCCCAGATCATTTTAGTTATCAAAGAATTGCTAGAAAATATTTGGCTTATTGCCGAACATGGTTTTCAAAAAACGGCTCTTACTTTTTAGCATCTTAAATTTTTACCAGCTAATACTTTTTGCATATCATCAAAAATGCTTACCCAATTGGAATTCCTAACGGATTTAAATCCTTCCAGCAAGCTAAGTCAAACAAAGATCTTAATTTTTCTACGTATGTTGTGTTTGCACAATTGTTTCAAACTTCGATTTCGTAAATGTTTCCAAAACTTTGATAAGTTTCACTTTTTTTTCCAAGCAGACGATATGCTTCTTAAACTGAAAAGAGCTACATACATCTTGCATTTTGTTGGTTCGCCCCATTACATAATATATATATATATATATATATATATATATAGGTTATATATATATATATATATATAAAGATATAGAGGTATATATATATATATATATATATATATATATATATATATATATATATATATATATATATATATATATATATATATATAATTTATATCTTTATATATATAAATATATATATAAAAAATAATCCTGGATACGCCACTGTATATATATATATATATATATATATATATATATATATATATATATATATATATATATATATATATATATATATATATATATATATATATATATATATATATATATATATATATATATATTCAGTTCAGTTTCTATGGGATGGGAATTTCAACTTGAATAGGAAAAGCAATACTAGGGCCTTCCACATATTAAACTTTATTTGAAATCACAACGTTTCGGAAATCGTAATTTCCATCATCAGGTGAATACACTATAAAATAAAACAATAATAATTTTAAGTATACAAAATTTTACAAAAAATTTTTTTAAGTGACTAATTTTTATTAATTTTAATATAATATATATACATTACGGTATACATTAGAATTAATCCATAATCAAATCAAAAGTTCACATATTTACAAGGATGGATCATAATTAGAAGAAATATAAAACGTCGCTCTCCATCAGTAAATAACTTAGATTATACAAAATAAAAGCAATTAAATGATTCAAAATTCTGTATTAATGGTAACTAAATTAAAATGGAATATTAAATTATTAACAACATCAGAAAAATTCTTAAACTCACCAGACAAGTCTCAGACATCTCCAAGTTTCATATTAACGAATGTAAACAAACAAACTCCATATTCAAAGAGAGTTAAATTAGCTGTAGTTTAAATGGACCTGAATCACTATTAAGAGAGGGTTTAATGTTGTGAATATATAAAGCTTCCAAAATATGTAGGTTGGTTGGTGAATTACTTGTTTGTGTTAATATATTGAAATTATTGTAATTAAAGGTATGGTCTTGAGTATGTGAGTGGTCTCTAATAGCGGAATGGGAAGGTGAATTCAACCAAGCTTTGGTACGAGTAGAAATGCCTCTGTGCTCATCGATCCTCACGTGGAATTGACGCGAGGTGCTGCCAATGTAGATAGCATTACAGCTATCACAAGTAAATTTATAAATTATTGAGGATCGAAGAGCTGCAGGGACATGATCCTTATGGTTGCAAAATGAAGAGATCATGGACGAAGTTGTGAATACTAAATTAACGTTCAATTGGGGAAAATAGCACTGCAAAAGGGAGGATAGTTCCTTACGAAGTTTCATGAAAATATGTTCATAAAAAGGTAATTTTATATACAAACTGCATTTCAAAGCTGAATACGTTAGAGGCTTGGGTGTGTATTTAATAATTTATTTTATAGTGTATTCACCTGATGATGGAAATTACGATTTCCGAAACGTTGTGATTTCAAATAAAGTTTAATATGTGGAGGGCCCTAGTATTGCTTTTCCTATTATTCAAGTATATATATATATATATATATATATATATATATATATATATATATATATATATATATATATATATATATATATATATATATATATATATATATATATATATATATATATATATATATATATATATAAATTATATATATATATATATATATATATATATATAAAAATATATATATATATTAGTGTTTATATGTATATATAGATATAAAAATATATATATATATATATATATATATATATATATATATATATATATATATATATATATATATATATATAACCCATTGTTATAAAACTTGATAATTGTTATATATAAAAATAACATTAAAATATAAAAATTAAATAAATATATAAATTGTAAGGTAATTTTATCTGAAATTATGTTTTTAACTGCCAATAAATGGTGTTGCTTTGTACTTCCCAACCCTCAATAGTTGCTGGTGTATTTTAAGTATAGCAACTTTTTCGTGGAAATTTAAATAAGCACTCATTATTATAGTAGGACTATTCAAATTTAGATGAAATTAAAATCAAGTTTCATCTAATAATAATAATACAATAATAATAACACACACACACACACAATAATAATAATAATAATAATAATATTATTAATATTTATATATAATAATAATAATAATAATAATAATAATAATAATAATAATAATAATAATAATAATAATAATAATAATAATAATAATAATAATAATAATAATAATAATAATAATAATAATAATAATAATAATAATAATAATAATAATAACTTTTAAAATTATTAATTTTGTTTATTTAATTTTTGTTATTAGTTTAAATAATATTTATATTATCAAAATTGTTAAAATATAAAAAAATAAAACTATTCCTTGAAAATGTCCGAAGTGTACGGACGAAAGATTGGTACTGTTATTAAATCAATAGTTTTATTTTATTCCAGGATAATACTAAAGAAAATTTCTTCTGTAGACAGAAATACATTTAGGAGGCTTGAAAAAGAAACAAAATCATACGTTAAAATAAATGCTGATATTGAGTTTTTAGAAATAATAATAATAATAATAATAATAATAATAATAATAATAATAATAATAATAATAATAATAATAATAATAATAATAATAATAATAATAATAATAATAATAATAATAATAATAATAATAATAATAATAATAATAATAATAATAATAATAATAATAATAATAAAATTATTAATAATAATAATAATAATAATAATAATAATAATAATAATAATAATAATAATAATAAATCAATTGAAACTATAGGTTTGTTTTCAATATTTCAAGTATTAAAAATCCAGTTCATATAATAATAATAATAATAATAATAATAATAATAATAATAATAATAATAATAATAATAATAAAATAATAATAATAATAATAATAATAATAGATAATATTAATACTAAACACACACACACACACAATAATAATAACACATAATAATAATATAATAATAATAAATAAAAAATAAGTAAATAAACAGGAGCCTATAAAAGTCCCATTTTTTGCGAAATGGGTAATTGGCTCAAATCGATGATTTAGTCAACTGGTTATGGTAGTGATATACCCACAGATGAAGAAAGAATATCAGCTATCCTAAAGAGGGATTTCCCACATTATTTTTATATAATAAATTTTATTGATTAAAAGTAAAATTTTTCTTATAATATCATATAAATAGTTGTAAAGTTTTTTTAGTAAATTTTTTTAAAATCAACTATCTTTGAAAGCTCTCTTTTTATTTTTTATTTTTCTGTATATATATATATATATATATATATATATATATATATTTTAATATATATAAACATATAAAAATATGAGACTATATATATATATATATATATATATATATATATATATATATATATATATATATATATATGTTATTGTGAATGGCAGTGGACAAGATGTTTTTCTCTTAAAATTGCTTAACAGCTTAACAGCTGATATTTCCTCCTCATTCTGGTGTATTAGGCCTTTAAAAAAATATTTGGCTTTTATGACATAAGAAAGTAGAGAGAGTTAGACGTCACATAGGCCTATCAAGACTGATAATTATATAGTATCTAGGAGTTTACAATATATTTTAAAAATTTTAAATAGGTTACGTATAAATATGGATTCAGTGGATCCAAATACAGAATTGAAATCAGTTGAGGAAATTATTGGTGATGGGGTAACACCAACCTCATTATATCAATAAGTTTTGTCTCTCGTTAAAAGACGAGGGACAAAAAGGGCCATTGTTGTAAAATTAATAACTAAAATAACAGCTAGTGTAACTTTATATATAAACAATGAAATCAATTGTCTCATAGATAGATTAATAACTAATTTAAGTGAAGTTACAGAGTTGGACAATGAAATAATAACTAAATATGCTGACTGTGATGAATTCACATATGAAAGCGCAGATAATTTTTGCGAAAAAGAGAGTATTATGCTTTAGGCATTTCATCACTAAAAAGTGTGCTGGAAAGTAAAATAAACACTATACAGAGTATTTCCTCAAATAATTCCCATATTGAAATCGGTTTCTCTGGTCTAAAAAGACCCGAACTTCAGTTTCTTGAATTTGATGGAGAGCCTGAAGTTTTTGACAGGTTTATAAAAAACTTTAAGGAAATTATGGATAAGGAAAAATAAAATAAATTTGCCAGACATTCTTGTTTAATGAAACAGCTCAAAGGTCCAGCCAAAATTTTTATCCAAAAAAAAGCCCGATGGTAGATATGGACTATGACATGGCAAAAAATTTGCTATAAAGTGCATTTAGTAATAAGTCATTACAACAGTTTTCTGTTATAGGAAAACTGTGTAAATTAAAATTAACTGATTTTTACCATTGGATCAGTGAAGCTAAATTAACAGAAAGCCAAATGGATAGTCTAAAAATAAGTAGTAGTGTGGTTTGCAAATACTTTTTGTGGAATAGTTTGCCAGAGCAATACCAAGCACAGTAAATAAATATTACAAATAATTTTTATCCAACTTTGGATGAAATTTTGAAAAACTCATTTGAAATTTATGATAGAATAAGTAAGGGTGGGATAGTGAACACAAACACAAAAACAAATACAAACCCATACACAGCTAAAACCACATCACAAGTTGAGAAAAAAACAGTAGATTTAGCTACTAATATCGATGTGACTAAAAAAAACACAAATACTGAAACAACAAAAAGGTTGTACTGGTCTATCTGTCAAACATTATATACATCAGATTGCATGAACCATAAGTTGTTTAATTAACTGTCAAAAAATTCAAAACACCTGAATCCAAATTACAAAATATTAAAGAATTAAGAGGATGTACTAAATGAGGGTATTTAAATCATAAAATTGAAAACTGAAGGTTCAAATTTAATAATAAATGGAAAAATTGTAATCTATGGCATTCATCTTTCTTGTGTCTTAAAAAACAGGATGGACCTAACCCAACTCAAAAGCCAAAAAACAATAAAAATAAAAATAATGCACAAGCAGAAACATCAACCAATGTTGTTTAAATAAATGTTACTCCTGCTGACAATCCTTTACCTTCAATTTGGGACAAGTAGGGAGAAGCTAAAGAGAGAAAGGAAGAATTTCTTTAATATTAGAAACTCTCATTAACTTTCATAAATAGTTTAAACATAATTGTATTTTTTTATCTTGTCACGTAATTGGTTTGCCCAAGAAATTATTAGTGTATTTAATAAACATTTTTAAATTTTTTCTTTTCTTTCAGGTATTTCATTTGGAATATACAAAAGAATCGAAAAATGTGTCAATGTTTTTGCAGAAAGCCATTTACAGATTAGAAACTCCGTGGGGCCAGCATTCGCCGGTGGTGTCATCACTTCTTTCGGATTTAAAGTTGTAAGAAAATGTACATGTGTTACATTTGTGACTCTTCTTTCAAATTAGTCAAAGGACTTGTCGAGCATTTAAAACTTCATGGAACCAAAAATTTACTTGTATCCAAGATAATTGTAGTCGGGATTTTCAAAATTTATATTCCTTTTCGAAGCATATAAAGAATAAATCTAACAAAAGAAAATATTCAAAAGTTGATAATTGTAAATAATAATGTCGAAAATGATCTTAAATACTCATGTTCTCTAACACTTTTCTTTTCCGATGCATGTCACGCACCTTACCCCCAGTCTTGGGGAGCTAGATATATTAAAAAAAATTGAATGTTGTAGAATCAAAAATTCAGGAACTTATGATTGTAATTTTAGGACATTTATATCCTAACCCTTCTGTTACAAGATCTGAAATACAAAATGTTGCTATCAATTAAATTTTTCTTCTTGTGAAGTTTCAAATATATTACAAGAACAGCTCAAGTTACTGTATCCAGATTTGATAGATGAGAGCAAGTTCAGTTTTAAAGATTTTTTTTGATAATGTATTTAAAACTCTAGATAATTTTAAATCGGATCATAAGAGAAATAAATTTTTTGAGTTAAGTAATATTGTAGTTAGCCCTAAACTATTTCATATTGATCAGATTCTAACTGTTGCGCGCCATGAAAATAAAATGAAAAATATTGTATCGCCACTCATGGGGCATTTTTTTCGAATTGCCTAATGTTTTCTCAGTTGCTTCTTCAAGCACAGAGATTCCAATATGATGAGTGATTTTATAGATGGAAATTTTTGGAAACAAAAACTAAAAAACTTTTCGTCAGCATCTCCATACATTTTTCCAATCTTCTTATATTTTGATGACTTTTAAACTGGCAATCCATTAGGATCCCACGCTGGAATTCATAAAGTAGGTTCTATATATGCTGCCTGTAAATGTATTCCTCCACATTATAATTCAAATTTAGAAAATATTTTTTTTAGTTATGCTGTTTTATTCTAAAGATCACGTAAAATATGGAAATTTGAAAATCTTCTCACCTTTGATAGAAGAATTGAAAGATTTAGAGGAAAATTGTATCGAATTGAGTTTGCCAACTGGGAATATTCATGTTTATTTTACTTTAGGGTTCATTTTGGGTGATAATTAGGGGCTTCACTCTATATCGGGATTTACGGAAAGTTTTAATTCAAATTACACCTGTAGGTTTTGAAGGATTTCTAAAAATGAAGTGCACAAGTCTGTAAAAGAACATAGTGATCTTTTCAGAACCAAATGTAATTATGAATCCGACCTCTCAAAGGCAACACCGAGTGAGGCCTATTTTGGCGTTAAAGAAAAATTTCAAGTTTTCATGAAGTAGAAAACTTTGCTGTAGATATAATGCATGACCTCTTTGAAGGCGTTTGTAATTATGATATTTCTCAAATTTTGCACAACTTGATATGTATAAAGAAAATTATTACATTGCAACATCTGAATGATAAAATAAAGTCGTATAGTTACATTGAAACAGAGCTTTGTAGTAAGCCAACAGCTATATCCCCAATCATATTTTCTGAAAGAAACCACATCTTAAAATGTCCGCATCCCAAATGCTATTGTTTGTTCGCTCACTAAGAGGCATGCTTTGCAATGAAATGAGTGCAGACATGCTCGAATGGAATTTATATTTATTGTTATTACAGATTGTTAATATTGTAACGGATAGAAATGTAGAAAAGAATATTTCGAATCACTTGGAAAATGTAATTGAAGAACATCGCAAGTTATATATCTCATTATTTGGTAATCTTAAACCTAAACACCACAATATGGTACATTATCCAATGATCATAAATCAGGCTGGACCTTTAATACATACGTGGTGTATGAGGTTCGAGTCAAAGCATTTTCAGCTCAAAAAGGTAGCGACATCAAGTACTTCAAGGTGCAATTTAACATATACCCTTGATTTGAGACATCAACAACTGTACTGTTGGCGATTTATCAATCGAGTCGGATTAGAAGATAGGAATGAAATTGGCTGATAAAATCTTGCTTGACATAAAATCAGATATTTTATAAAGAATTAAAATTAGCTCGGTTTTCTCCACGCAACTGTGTTTCATGGGTAAGAATATCTGGGCACTTATATGAACTAGAGTATTTTGTTCGTGTTTTTAACTCAGTTGATAAAATTTGTCTAAGATATTCACGTAACTATTCTGAAGAAAGATGTTTGGATTACTTTCAACCTCTATCTCAGACTCACCGGATTTATCAACCAATTTCTTATGCTTTTTAATTCATTTAGAAATACTTTCTTCAATTCGTACTTGTTAAAGAATTTCAAGTTTTCCTTTGCTAGTGTTTTCACAAACATTAAAAGATATTTTTATTTCGGATAAAAGTTAGTTATATAAGTTAACTACAGTTCCTACGTCCATCTCTTTACCATGTAACTTTTCACTTACAGTATCGAACCTGTCAAGAATGGATCCCCACATTGAAATCATGAAAGTCACCTCATAAGAGTTTAATTTTTTCTAACTCCCCTTTGCCTCTCCTCTAGTTACAGACTTCTTATTCACATCTTCATTTATATGTTCTTTGAGGGCCTTAATAATGGCTTCAATTTAGACTTTTACAACCTTCTGCCCGAGCTGATCATTTAGTTCCACAGAGTGTTTTAAGAGAAAGATTATCTAAATTGAAATAAGACGCAAAAATGCTCCATCGACGGGTAGAGCCTGAGAAGTAATTGC
>JABUQX010049007.1:25000-32500 GCA_015478945.1 Trachelipus rathkii | reverse complement strand
TAGAGCCGAGCGGTTTAATTACTTAGGAAGGGTGTGAAGTAAAATTAATTCTCCATATATACATTTTTTGAACTCAGCATGAATAGTAGTATTAAACCGGGTCCTCTTTATTCTCAATCATCTCGTTCCTAATTCATTTCATTCAGCTATAAATCATTCAGCGGATACTCTTCGCACGAGCAAAAGCGGTGTGTTTATATTATAAACCGATGAGGAGTGCGCAATACACCCCTTGGTTCGCTCTACTGATAAATCTTTCTGGCCTCTTGCCAAAATACATTCTCCAACAATCTGAACTCTACCTTCTCCTCTTATTGTCCGATTCTGGATGGTTCTGTTGCTACTCTCCAACTGACAAGGCCAATCTCTGATCGGCCTCCTTATTTTCCTCTACTTCAACCCTGGACGATTCTGCATTCCGTCTTCCTCCTACTCCTTCTTTTCTCAGGTGTCCTATGCCTTTGCCTAGTATACATTTTGATCGGTGCATGGCGCCCTGAAATCTAGTGAACGTTTATGGAGGCGGGTGGCCCGGATATTCATTCCTCCCCTTAGTTTTGAGGGAAGTGTGCTTCCGTGCTGTCCCCTCCTCTCGTTCAACTAATTCCATCTATTGCCTCCAATTACTAGCACTTCCCTCAGTTTTGGAAGCGCGGCATATGTCCAACCTATTCAAAAAAGGAAGCCGCTCTAATTTGATTTTTTCTGTTCTTTTAAAAAAACTATTTTTTCGCCCTATACTTCTAGAAGCCTGTATTTATCTAAGATCTTTGAAACCCTTCTCAACTCATCAATTTTATAGACCATCTGGAATCTCATTTACTTCTTTCCGATCTTCCAGTAGCGGCTTTCGGCGCTCGAGTCTACTGGTGGATAATACTTTCCTATCTAAACAGATTTATATGGTTTTCACCCTCAGGAATACGGGACTGCGTGGTAGCGCTTGACATATTGAAAGCATTTGACCGGGTATGGCTACGCGGTCACTGCTCTCAAGCTCCCCTCCTTTGGATTTCCTCCTTCGTTCTTTCTTACTGTATGTCTAGCTTTTCTTTTCATCTGCTCAATATCGCTGTTGTGATGGGCGATTCTTCATTCCTTTCTTCATATTCGTTTCCTCAATTTCTTTTCTATCTCCTTTAATTATAATATATATTAATTATATATTTATATACTATATATATATATATAGATAATTATAATTTTGCCTCATTATTGCGTATCTATACCCAAGTGAGGCTCCACCATTTTAAAGTTTCCCGAATTCTGCTGCAAATAAAAAAACTAAAAACCTTTTTCTAACTGTTCCTTTCTCTATAATTCAGGTCTACTTCACACGGTTACGTGTTAAGGTGTTAAGACAATAATTTCAATATTTTCTAATATATTTAAGTATGATTATATCATTGCAATAGGATATTGGGAGTTGTTTTAATACCTAAATGTAATTTTATTAAATTAATCTCTTAGAATATCATACAAGTATTGAAAGATATCTTTCATTTATAATTGACAGTTGGGAATATCCTCCGAGCGAATTCCCATTACATGTGAAGTAAATGTTCCTCAGCAGATTTAACAGTGTTGCTTAACACATTTATACAAAGTTTTCAATTTAAATACCACTATTCTGAATTTAACTATTAATAATAGTTAAAAAAAATCAGTATTTTATTTTCTTTTAAATGTTCTTATCTTGAACAATAATTTTCTAAAATAATATTTCATTATTCAATTAAGGAGATAATTAAATTAGTGAAAAGCTTCCAATGCAAGCTTGAAATCGGCGAAAACGTTTTTGTGAAATATTTCTTGAATTCAATTTAAATTTAAGAATAAAAATTTGGTTCATAATTAGCTGATATTAGGTAACATAACGCCAAGCATATTCACAACATCCTCTACTTCCTTCATATCCTTTTCTATGTGAATATGAATTATGTTTTCGCCGTTTCCAACTGCAATCACAAATTACGGTTTGTGCCTTTTTTTTTTAATTTGTCTGTAGGTAGGAGGGGGAAGTAGGTGAGAATCTTAAATCTTTGAGGCAAATTAACTCCAACCAACGTATTGCGTGTGGTGAGAACTTAACTACTACTACTACTACTACTAACTACTACTACTACTAATCGTTACAATAAATAATAATAATATAATAATTAATAATAATAATTATAATAATAATAATTAATATTATAAATAATAATAATATAATATAATAATTAATAATAATAAATAATAATAATAATATAATAATAATAATTAATTATAAAAATAATAATTATAATAATAATATAATATATAATATAATAAATATAATAATATTAATATAATATAATTAAAAATAATAATAATATAATGTATAATATAATAAATATAATTATAATAATATATAATAATAAATATTATAATATATAATTATATATAATAAATAATATAATAATAATAATATAATAAAATAATTAATTATATAATTAATAATAATAAAATAATATAAAAAACTATAAAAAATAATAATATATAATAATATAATAAATAATAATAATTAAATAATAGGACTGGGTATAGTTGGAAAGCGCTTGACAAAGCCAACGATGTTGTGTATGAGACATTTTTTGCCTTTTTAAGATGATTCAGATTTCTGGGAATGTTGATTCTCCACGAAATTATATTCATTTGGAGGTCATCAAGCGGCACCACAACCACCTCCCTGTTTTTGGGTAAGTGGTATGTCCAAATTCGCTCAAACACGAATATGAGTATTATAACGACAGAAGTATAGGATGCTAAATGGGTTCCAGCACCAGGGCTTATCCTGGATTCCAGACTCCCGGTGCACTTCTGTAATTCAAACCGTTTCTTGGGGGCTGCTTCCCAGCTCTACGTTAACATTCATGGACGGGTGTATTTACCTTCTTTGTCCTAGCTATGTCTCTCTATGATTGTATTTTCCGTACTTGTAGCACATCCTCCATTTATACTTTCATTCCCACCTCTATAACCTCATGCACCTCTATCTTCGAATCCCATTTCACTCTAGTCTACACCTCATTTCTTTTCCGTATTCCTTCTTCGCTATCTCGTTTCTAATCAGGTCAAATATGCCTCTCGTCTTCAATTCGTATGTCCGAATTCATTCTCGTCTGATCTAGGAGAGCGAGTCATTTTTCCAGTGGACCCAGGTCCTGCGGTTAAGCTACGCCTCTCTCCAATGTGGTTTGAAATTTAATTTCTTCTTGTAAAAAACCAACTCTCTAGCAAATCTCCCTCTCTAAGAACCTTCTACATTGTCTCTAGATCTCTTTCGACTTGTTCAATCTGTCGTATCTCTTAACGCTGTTGACATATCGATAAAGCAGTCCTTAACCGGGCAACCCCGGGGGGCCTTAACATAAACAAAAAGGTACATCGTCTTGGAAGCGAGAGGCGTCACATTCGACGAAATCCGCTTTGACCACTTAGGCTGGACACATGTCCAGCACCAGCAAGGTGGATGTTTTCTCGGTTTAGCACTGCAGAGGGACCTCTACTTATTTCCTCCTCTAACAGTCTACTCCCCAGTACGTATCAAGGTAGTCTCATCGGCCCTTTGTGATAGGAGTACTGCTCTAGATTTCTGGGGGCTTCGAAGGTTTCACCCGGGTGCGCGTTTTGGAACTGAGCGGGCGAGTCCAAAAAGGCATAACAAGTAACCTTGAGACTCAACGAGACCTGCTCCTCTGCCTTCTAGATTCACTCTAACCTCCTCCCTCTTTGCTTCTGCGGAATGAATTGTAGCTTGATACGTCATTTTTTATATCTCTATTTCTATAGAGATTACCGTATACGGCCAGGTAAGCTCGGAGTCAACTTGTCACACTCTGCGAATTG
Source organism: Trachelipus rathkii (assembly GCA_015478945.1). NCBI lineage: Eukaryota > Metazoa > Arthropoda > Malacostraca > Isopoda > Trachelipodidae > Trachelipus > Trachelipus rathkii. Next base: position 28,630 of record JABUQX010049007.1, on the reverse strand, counting down.
GCCGCTGGCACGACAGGAATCGTATACTCCTTTACGCACCCGCCCCTCGTTAAGGCCATCATATGAGAGCACTTGGATTTTATTGCCCCTTGTGGCCTTGAGTGCTGAAGGGCTTCGACAACACTCGCGATTATTACCTTCGAAAGTGTATACTGTTGATTGTGCATAACCCAAAACGTTTCGCTGTGCTCTTCGGTTTCCCTCCTTCTCTTGCCTGCACCTACCTCTCTGATATATCTCGTAATGGAAGACTTAATGCTACTTTCTCATAACTTCTTAGTTTCAAACTACTCAATTAATCATCCCTACAACTATTAAAAGCCCAGCGCTGTGCTATATTCATCTGCGTTAATTTGCAATGATACTAGTTTAGGTTGAAATATTATTATATATTATTAGTTATTAAACCCCTTCCTTGAATAGGTGAGCTTTTGCCCTATATAGTATGAGCTCATATGGTATAGGTGATAAACATGTAATATATTATTATATATATAATAATATATATATATAGTATAATTATATTTATATATATATATATATATATATAATAATATATTATATATATATATAATATATAAAAATATATATATATACTAATATATTTATATATTATTATATATATAATTTAATATAATATATATATATATATATATATATATTATAATATATATATAGATAATATATATATATAATATTAATAATTATTAATTATATATATATTATTATAAATATAATTTAATATTATTTATTAAATGCTGTAAGGTAATATTATATATTAGACCTGTACTTGAACCGTTTACCTTAGAAGGGCTAGAAAACTTAGTACTAGAGGATTAGTCACCTAACAAGGTATAGGGAGTCCGGTACCAGAAGTATATGTGGAGCTAGTGTTCTGAGAGACTAAGCAGCACCAGCTATAGTGCCGGGGACTGAGCTATGACAGCACGGAAAGGGAAAGAACTATTAGTGTACGAATACGTACTGTAATATAGCCGAAGTAATAATATATATTAAGACGCCTAAAAAAATATAATATATATATAATATATAACTATATAGAGAGTATAATCAATATATATATATATATATATTAATAATATTATATATATTATATATATATAATATACGTGTGTGTGTTTAATAAGCTTGGGCAAGGACGTCGAAAGAACGGGCACGTTGATACAAACAATGTGTAAAAAATCATGGAGGGCCACCCAAAACCAATAACTTAAACCAAAAATGATTTGGAGGAAAAGAAGCAACGTTTAGGAAACTCCTCGGAGTTAAACTATAACAGTATTTTGTTATCGGAAGATAAGTATAACTACGAGGAGGGAAGGTACAGACAGTTATATTCGATCGGAGTCTTCTGCAGCAAACATCAGCAAGTGAAGTACGTGCACCCAGAGAGCGCTCAAGAAATGAGACCTATATAGCAGGTAGATTCTAAAACGAGAAAAGATTCTTCTAAATGACGTGGAAGATGACAGATTTTTGACTGATTATGCATTTCCGAAGGGTCATGGCAAATTCGCTGTTGTTACTCAGTCGAATTATGTAATGAGAGACCTACTGGCGGCTGAAGACTCAGAAATCAACATAATTGCTCATTTTTAGAATCCTCTTACGTCTTGCTCACCCTGGAAGCCAAAACCAGATTTTCAAACTTTGACAGGCGTGACATTGATTCCCGCCAAGGCAGTATCCTATGAGGCGAATAGATCGAGAACAAAGCAGATGTTAAGCCAAGAAAGAACAAGCAGAGTTAAGCCGAAGAAGTGTATAATTTTAGTTGAAGGGGAAGGGTTTTTAATGTTCGCCTCCACGCAGTTCTCCTGGTTAGGAGTTCACCAATCACTCTCTGGAACGTGACGTCATACGAGAGTTCATGAACGTTTATGAACTCAATATGTTCGATGAGAAGTAGCTCATGAATCCATGTACGTGGCTGCGCCACGTCTATGAACGGTATATGAGCACTCTTGAACGTACATGAACGGTTCATGATGACGTTATAGGGAAAGTCACATGAACACTCAGGAACGTTCATGAAAGCAGCTAGAAACCCATGTACGTGGCTGCGCCACGTACATCCAGGGAAAATAGCTGAGTGATGATGCTCTTACGAACAGCATAAACACACTCTGGAACGGAATAAACACTTGTGGTGACGTCATACGAAAGTATATGAACACCTTCAGGAACGGTCATAGAAAACGCGTCTATGAACTCAGCATATATATATATATATATATATATATATAGTATATATTATATATATATAAATATTATTATATATATATATAATTATAATTATAGTAATATATTATATATAATATATATTATATAATATATATATAATATTATATATATATATATTATATATTTATATATACTATATATATATTATATAAATACTATATATATAATATATATATATATATATATATATATATATATAATATATATATAAATATATAATATTTCTTTATTCTTCAGCTCATTAGATAAGATTCGGAAAGAAGGAAGGCAAAATTTTTAAAATATAAACTTTGAAGGTATTGACTCAAAGCCTTCGGTAGCAACAGGGGAAATAAAAATAAGTGTCTAAAGCTAATGCGTGAGAGTTCGATTCCCGTCCTGACTGGCATTCGATCGAATGCTTCTAATTGGCGGTAAATTTTAAAAAAAAATGACGTCATAATTTCAAATGGATGGTCTGAGTGGTCGGTCGGGTAAGTATTCGCGTGCGCACATCATATATTTCACGCAGTCGACGTGGGTGGGTGTGCCCCTTTGAACCACCGGGCGCTTGAGTGTGGGTCCCCGCAAGGGACCCGGGGTTGCACTGGTAACCCCGACAACATTAAGTTACACTTGGAAAAATGATAGCTTTAATCACGTTAAGTACACTTGAAGCCGTACTTAACAGTGGTTAGACCTAAAACATCCAGGTGATGACGTCATAGACTGAAAGAAAGGGAATAGGGATGAACAAAGGGTGGGTAAGGAGAAAAAGGTCATGAAAGTACATGAGCATATGGTCAGGCGTAAATACACTCACTCACGTACATGGCGAATGTACAGTAACAGAGGGCCCTCTGGGGAGCAGCCCCCCAAGACAAAACGGCAAATATGGAAATTAACCAGGAAGGTAGCTCCCACCGGGGAGTCCCTGGAAAATGCCTCAGGATAGAGCCTGGGTGTCCTGGAACCCAGTTTTAGCATTCCTATACTTCTGTCGTTATAACTACTCATATCGTGTTTGGAGCGATTTCTGGAAGATACCATCTTACCACTCAAAAACAGGGAGGTGAGTTGTGTGCCGATTGATGTAACCCCTCCAAATGAATATGAATTTCGTTGGAGAATCACACATTCCTCATGAAATCTGGATCATCTTAAAACATAGGCAAAAATGTTCCTCAATACACCAACATCGGTCTGGCTTTGTCAAGCGCTTTCCAACTAATACCCATGTCCTATTATTATTATTATTATTATTATTATTATTATTATTATTATTATTATTCATATATATATTATTATTTATTATTATATTATTATTATTATTATTATTATATTATTATTATATTATTATTATTATTATAATATTATTTTTATTAT
>JABUQX010049007.1:15000-17500 GCA_015478945.1 Trachelipus rathkii | reverse complement strand
CAATATATCGTATCACATTCCAAACTTTACCTAAGACCCTTATTATTTTATTATTATTATTATAATTATTATTCTTGTTATTAGCTCTTTCTTTATCGGAAAAGAAAAGCAGTAGGAGATATGACAAATGTCGAAAAGAGAGCCAGCCCTACCGCCCCCTCTGTACCATTAATTAGTGAAAGCTCGTCACAGACAGAAAATCCACCCTAAAGCTTCATGGGACCGCGACGGGACCCTCACTCTGGTGGACTGTCAATGTAAAGGGTTATTCTCCTTGCTCAGGTGGACCAAACTATTTCCTCCCATACAAAAACCCCGCCATTCTCTTCCTATCATGCACCTTTATTCTCCATCTGCCAAACTTCTCGTTTTGCTCTTTGCAGACTTTTAAATTTCAGCGAACTTCAGTCCACTTTGTCTTCGGTTCTCCCAGCCGTCGGTTCCCAACACACTCTCCACCATATACTTCCGCTTAACCAACACCTGACTATCATTCATCCCTTTCCACGGACCCAAAACTATTCTCCTTTCTTCATTGATGCTCTCATTAAACTATTTTCCTCACCACACACAACTCGTTCTTAATAAGTTCATTCCTCATTTTATAATTCTTCTCACACTTAGCATGCTCCTAAGATTGTCCACCTGAACACATTGAACTTTAGATCCTATATTTCTTATTCCAGACCATAGTCACTACTATAACAATAACACAGGTAAACAACATACCCTCATGTAAGACTTTACCGCACCAAGACTTAGTCCCTTTACATCACCAACGATTTAATTGCACCAGTAACCTTTCCTGCCATTCACAACTTTCCTATACACTCTGCATCATCCGTTTCCCTTTTTCATCCAACACATACCCTAATATTTAAAAAAATCAGACACTTGCTCCAGCTGCTCACCATCTAACATAACTCACACGAGGACTGTCCTCACTCACAAACCATAACCCCTTACTCTTATCTACGTTTACTTTCAAACCCCTCCTTTTACAAATACCCTGCCAAATCTCTCTACCAATCATCTTAAAAAACTCTTTCAGATTCGCCACACAGAACCAAATCATCCGCATATAATATGTAGGGCACCCTCCACTCAATCTCCATTCTTCATCATTCTAACACCATTTTCCTGCCATCCCCACCTCGAAATCTTTCATAACCCCCCATCCCACACATAATACAAATTGAATAACCAAGAGACATAACACAACCCTGTCTCACTCCACTATTTAATCCTAAACCAACCACCATTGACACCATTTATTCTTACACATGCTTCACTATCTCGTCATACATACTTTTTGATTCCATTCAGAAGCCTACCACCAAACATCATAAATCATAATACCTGGCCATAAAAGCTTCCTTTTAACTTATCATACGCCCGTTGTAAATCCAATAAAAACCTAAATATAATTTTTTCTTCTTCTCCCTCATTTGCTCAATCATTTGTTATTCAATGAAAGATTGATCCACACATCCCTACCACTTCCTAAACGCACCTTGTACTTCACCAATCAGTTCCCTCAGTCACTCGACGCTCTCTTTCGACCAAAATAGCCAGCATATACCTTCCCTACAACACTTAATAAACTTATTTCCCCTATAATTTCTACAGTTCCCCTTCTCCCTTACCCTTATATAAGGGTACTACTATTACTGCTCTCCTCCAATCCCTCTGGACTATACCCTCCATAAACGCTTTATGATACACAAACTTCCAAATCCAATCAATCACCATCTCGCCTCCCCTCTTGATCATTTCACTAGTAATTTCATCTATACCTTGCAGATTTACATTCTTCAACTTTCTCACCCTACCCATTAACTCCTCCTTGATAATAACCTCATCCTCAAAATAACCTATTCCTTCTGCACATCAAAACCACATACATTTCACTAACACTCTCATCATTACTGTAAATTTTGCAGATTTTCGAAGTGTTCTTTTCCACACTCCCCTCACATCATTTCATCAGATTACAAAAGCACCATCCCTATTCTTATTCTAAGCAGATTCTCCTTATTTCATTTTTAACCTTTCGCGCTTCCTTCCGAAAGAGCTTCCTATCCCCTTGTATGTCCTCAGTCATCCTCCTTCCAAACTGTTCCTTTAACCTTCTTTTCTCTCCTACGTAAGCACCTTTGGAGTATTTGCTTTTTGTCTCCTTATATAATTCCAAGCATCTTTCTTTTGAAACTTCATCAATTGCTTTTAGTACATTCAACCAAACGCTTCTTTTTTACCTTTTAACCGCTTTCATCACCTCTACATTCCACCACTGACTGTTAACATTCTTACTTCGCTACTTTAGCACATCCACACACTTTCTCTTTTGCACTACTAACAATTGCTTCCTTCTTTTGCCCCCAGATTTGTTGGTATCAACTTGTTCACATTCACCCGATTTACTAGCGAGCTCTCTTACTATTTATCCTTATTGTCTTGCTCACTTAACTTCTCATTCTTAATTTTAACCTACTTCCTT
>JABUQX010049007.1:0-10000 GCA_015478945.1 Trachelipus rathkii | reverse complement strand
TATATATAATATTATATATATAATATATATATATATATAATAATATATATAATATATGAAATCGTGATGTACTTAACCAAACTTTATCCTAACCTAAAACTTAAAAAGCCGTACAGTACGACCTAATCTAGACGGATCGTCGTTGCCGTAAGACCTAAACCTAACCTAATGGATCGTCGTTGCCGTAAACCTAGATCTAGTTGTACCTAACCAAACTTTATTAATAACCTACACTTAAAAGCCGTACAATCTATGGCGTCCCCAGAAATTTTCCAGGGGGGGCCAAAGCTTATATTATATATATATATATATATAATATATATATATATATATATATAATATATATATATATATATATATATAATATATATATATATATTTTAAAATTCAGATCTCGAATTCTAAGGGGGGGCAAGTGCCCCTCCTTGCCCCTATGTGCGGACGCCCATGCGTACAATACGACCTATCTAGACGGATCGCCGTTGCCGTAAGAATTAGACCTAACCTAGATGGATTATCATTGCCGTAAAGGTAGACATAAGCTAGATAATTAAAAGCGCATCACTGTAGGATATTCTAATATTGGAAAAAAATAATATTTTGCAGAAACAGTATACTTGGAGCCACAATGTTTACTATTAACATAAAAATAAAACTTTCCTCCTATTTTCGTAATTTCAATTCTTTCTTACACTTTTCACAAACTTTTTTATCTACTATGAAACAAACTATAAAATCATTTACGTAATTTCAATTTTTTCTAACACTTTTCACAAACCTTTTAAACTACTATGAAACAAAATGTTGCAAGAATGCTAAAACTTTATAATCATTTTCACAAAGTTGAAATAAATTTTTTAAAATAGGAACAAAAAATTATGTGGACCTCACTCTTCAGATGTTAAAAATTAATGACGTTTAGTATTTATATATAGATATTTTAATTTGAAACGGTCAAATAATGCCCAAAAGGAATATAGCCCATGTCAAAACATCTAGTTCATTCCCAAATGGGTTTCCTCGATATTTGTAACAAATATCGATAAATATCGATTTCAGGTCAGACGAATTCTTCATATTAGCCATAAGATTTATGTAAAATTGAAAACAAATGTAAATGTAAATTACGTCTAATGAGTTTTTTTTCTGTCTTTCTTTTTAAGTTTGGAGGATCCAAACTTGAGGGGGGAGAAATGTGGGAAAACCAAGTAAAAGTGGATTATAGGAATTGAACTGAGTAATGATATGCGAGGAGAAAGATAGACAACGCTCACATGTCTCGGATGGAAGTTGTGCCAGGGGATTGATCGAGTCACAGAAGCTTTGTGAATAGTCCAGAAGAATGAAAATAAAGGTAGAGAAAAGTTATGAGTGTCACGGTGCGGAAGAAAAAATTAAAAGTGCCTTGCCGTGCGGAGGAAACGAAGAAAAATTAAGTGGTGCGGTGCCGGTCGCGTGTGGTGAGGGCACTTTTAGAATCGCACCGCACCCGCACCAGCTTCCCGACCAAATTTTTCTAAAAGTAACAAAAAATTTAAAAAAAGAAAAATTTTTGTCATAGAAGATATAATATATATATATACTATATATATAGAATATATATATATATATATATAGGATATAATATAATATTATATATATATAATATATATTATATATATATATATATATATTATAATAATAATATAATAGATGCCCCTCAGATAGGTGTATTGGCTACAGAATTTCATAGATTTCATAAAGAGCGAACAAAGCAGGGGAAGGCAGGTTACAATTGTATATTTTGCGAGCAAGAAAATTAAATATTGCAAAATCACATTACTTTAAGAACAAAACACGCTTAGCACGTCTGATATTTCTATTCCGAGGTTTATCAAAATTAAACTATTGCATAGCGTAAATAAATAGTTTTCCATTTACGATGTTCATTGTCCAATCATTAATTGTACAAGTAACAGATTAACCGGAATCATAATTTTAGAGGGAGAGAAAGTGCTCAATATCGTCGCTCTTATCATCTTTATCCTTTGACTGCCATGGTTTGAGGATACTAAAACTCTCTTCAGAGTTTATTACGAGAAGGACGACAAACAATTGTTTGACCGATTATTCATAATAGATCTTTAATGATGTTTAGTACAATGAACAATTGGTTAGAATAAAATTATCATGGGATGGGAAAACATTTATTTTTCATCGAGAGCGGGGAGTACAGGCAGAGAGATTCATTAAGTTCTTGCAATTTATGATCATTATACAGGAATGTCATGTTTTACGTGAAAGTTAGCACATTTTAATTCTAGCCTGTATTTTATTTAATTCCTAACTTGCCATGTCGAATGCATAAAAGTGGCGCAATTTGACCTATATTTTGAGAGCCAACTTCGCTTGACTCTTTGTTTGAGATATTTATACATTTCTTAATGTTGAAATGATTGACGGCAGTTTGTGTCATCACTTCGGAAAGGGAAAAGAGCCTTTATCTTTCTAATTGTCACCAGCATCTCTCATTACACAGTGAACATTCATCCGGGATATAGTTGCATTCCTTGCCGCAAAATTCCTGTGCAGTACGTCGCACTGAGAATTCACCTGTTTGACGTTCAGTGAGTGGTTCAGAGCACGACACAAATTTGGCTTCTGAAAAAATTTTCAACGGCATGACTACTCAGAGAAAACAAAGAAACTGCTGATTGAATATCTGACCATTCGTAGGTGGAGAAAGCTAACTTGGATAATTATTTGATAGAGGTTATTAATTCTGAAACTTTTGTTTTAACTCTATCATACTTTTTCTTTCAAATAATGTCTCTAGTATTTCCTTTGAGTAGTATGTTGAAAGAGACTGATACTTTCGCTAGCAGTACAAAATCAAGAATTTCAACGTGACGACGAGACAGAAGATCATCCATTAATATAATTTCTGTAAATTTACTCTATCCATCCTTTATGAACTTTCGTTTCCATGTTCCCATAGATTGCCATTCTAATTACAAGGTGCATGGGACGATTAATCGTCATTGGCAAAATCGGCATATTTTTTCTCAATCGTCATCGTCAATGTTTGCAGATTATTTTGCCGATTCATTGAGCAAGCAAATATTAAGAATTTTGGATAATATTAAAACTCAATAATATATATATATATATATATATATATATATATATATATATATATATATATATATATATATATATATAGATTATATATAAAAAATATTAATATATATATATAGAAATATATATATATTATATAATATATATTATATATATATATATATATATATATATATATATACTATATAATATATATATATATTATTTTATATTAAAAAATATATATATATATATTATATATATATATATATATATATATAATATATATATATATATATATATATATATATATATATATATATATATTTGTTTTTAGGGAACCTCAACTTTATAAGAAATAAAAAGACGAACAGAAGCTTTGAAATCATTTAATTAGGACGTTTCGGGTTTATCCAAACCCATCATCAGCTAAAACATAAATTAAAATTACAATAATAACATGAAAGTTAAAAATTAAAATTAAAAATAATAATAATAATAATGATTAACAATAACAATAATTAATTAATTAATAATAATAACAATAATTAATAATAATAATAATAATAATAATAATAATAATAATAATAATAATAATAATAATAATAATAATAATAATAATAATAATAATAATAATAATTAATAATAATAAAGAACAAAATTATAAGAAAAAATATAAAACAATTTAAAAATAAAATTAAAATTATAACCTATATTATATTACCAGTTTAGTTGACAGTCTCGGAAGGAATGTACAAAAATAATAAAAACAACTGCTTATATACTAGATAACTAGAAGATTGGTTGGTTGTGTGTTGGTACATTTTTAAAAAATAAATATAAATATACATTTGGCACAATAGAGTTAATAAAACAAATTACACAGTGATTAAAATAAATAAATAAATTAAAACCAAAATTAAAACAAAAATAACTTAATTGAGGAGCCATCTGAGTTAAGTTGCGGCTTTGTATTATGTATAAACAAGCTCTCGAGAATCCTTCGTTCAAGTAAACCTGACGCCGAAGACAATACCTTGAAGCTATCCTTTGAGATGTCGTGACAGCTCTCTGAAGAGTGGGTCCTGATGGCAGAGTTTTCAGGTGAAGTTAATGGTCTATTTGTTCTAAATGAAAGACCCAGATGCTTTGAAATCCTCAGCTGCAGTTGTAAGCCAGTCTGGCCTACATAACGGGCTTGGCAGTCCGCACAAGAATAGGAATAAATAACTGAGGACCTCAAATGAGCCGGTAGAATATCTTTCATTCTGAAAAAACTATTCATTTTAAAATCATTGACAAGTATAAAAATAATTTTATAAGATGGAAAAATTTTAGAAATTGATATTTGAATGTTTTTAACGAGCATCGGAGTGTTGGGACCGAAGTAAGGAACTTTTATATAAACTACTTGCAATGATGAATCCACATCTGGCTGTTTAGGGCGAAAAAGGTCTTCCAAGAATCTGTTGACAAGTCTATAAAATAGTTGCTGTGGAAATAAATTGAATTTAGAAAACTGAGTTAAAAATTGAACTTCTTTATGAAAATCTACCCAAGATGTTGAAAGTTTGTAAGCTCTAAAAATTCGGCAGGACAGTCCAGACAACTTGGCACTCAGAGGAAGGAAGCTGAAAAAATTGGTACCAAGCATAGTTGTGGTAGGCTTTCTATAGATGGAAGTAGAAAAGCCACCCACTGTACGGTGCACTCTGACATCTAAAAAGGGCAATGAGTTCTCATTCTCCTCCTCCATACTAAACCTAATATTCTGATGTTGAATGTTAAGGTAGTTTAAAAATTGTAAGGCATGACTTTGTTCTCTAAAAATCAAAAAACAATCATCAACATACCTTCTATAGAGTAATGGCTTAAAATCTGAGGGGCAGTTCTCCAACCAAGATCTCTCATGGTAGCACAAAAATGCATTGGCAAAAGTGGGACCAAGTGGTGAGCCCATTGCCATACCATCTATCTGCTTGTAAAGCTGGCCATCAAAGAGAAAAAGTGTATCATCGGTGGCGAGTTCCAAGAATTTCGAAAATTGATTCCTATTGAGATTACTAACCCTATGTTCAGTTGACGGAAAAAGTCCATTGGTTATGATATTGCGAGTCTCATTAACAGGTATGTTTGTGAACAATGATTCTACATCAAAGCTGACCATAAAGCCCTCCTCAATGGATAATGAAGAAACAAGATCAGAAAACTGAAAAGAATCTTTAAGAGTAAATTCATTACATGTTAATGGCTGTATAATTGGCAGGAGAAATTTGGATACTTTATAAGTGGGAGAATTAATGGCTGAAAGAATTGGTCTAAGAGGAAGGCCTTGTTTATGGATTTTGGGCAATCCATATAGAAGGCCTGGCACTGCACCTGAAGTAAATACAGATTCATAAAAATCAGATAAACCTATTTTCTTTAAACTTCTAAGATAGTTGTTAATTTTATCTTCAATTCTTAAAATATGTGTAAGAATGTTACCTGGTAAAAGCTGAAATTTAGTTGCGTCATCCAATATTAAGAGAAGTTTCTGGACATAAGTTTCTCTATCTAAAATAACTACTCCCTTTCCTTTATCAGGGCGACAAATCACTATTGAGTCATCATTCTTCAGGCCTTTTAGCAATTTAAAATCGCCAAAGGAGAAAACAGGAGAAAATATCTTTCTTTCCGTTGAACCCATAAAAAAATTTTTTGGACCAATATTCAACATCCCTCAGGCATCTGGAGAAATCACCAACTGGTTGAAGTTTGCTAAGCTGGTGAAGCAACTTTTCAAATGATAAGAAATATTTATAAAAATCAAGTTTAAAAATAGGAACTTGTCAATGATTTTAAAATGAATAGTTTTTTCAGAATGAAAGATATTCTACCGGCTCATTTGAGGTCCTCAGTTATTTATTCCTATTCTTGTGCGGACTGCCAAGCCCGTTATGTAGGCCAGACTGGCTTACAGCTGCAGCTGAGGATTTCAAAACATCTGGGTCTTTCATTCATTTAGAACAAATAGACCATTAACTTCACCTGAAAACTCTGCCATCAGGACCCACTCTTCAGAGAGCTGTCACGACATCTCAAAGGATAGCTTCAAGGTATTGTCTTCGGCGTCAGGTTTACTTGAACGAAGGATTCTCGAGAGCTTGTTTATACATAATTCAAAGCCGCAACTTAACTCAAATTGCTCCTCAAACATTTTTTTAAGATTTAATTATTGGTTTTTAATTTATTTATTTATTTAATCACTGGTAATTTGTTTATTAACTCTATTGTGTCGAAATGTATATTTATATTTATTTTTTTAAAAATGTACCAACAAACAACCAACCAATCTTCTAGTATATAAAGCAGTTGTTTTGTATTATTTTTTGTACCTCCCGAGACTGTCAACTAAACAGGTAATATAATATAGGTTATAAATTTTTAATTTCATTGTTTAAATTGTTTTATATTTTCTTACTATTTTGTTCTTGATTATTATTAACTTATCATCAAATTATGATTATTCTAGTGAATATTATTATTATTATTATTATCATTATCATTATTATTATTATTATTATTATTATTATTATTATATTATTATTATTATTATTATTATTATTATTATTATTATTATTATTATTATTATTATTATTATTATTATTATTATTATTATTATTATTATTATTATTATTTTATTATTATTATTATTATTATTATTATTATTATATTATTATTATATTATTATTATTATTATTTATTATTATTATTATTAATTATTGTTATATTATTATTAATTAATATTGTTATTGTTAATCATTATTATTATATTATTATTAATTTTAATTATCAACTTTCATATTATTGTAATTTTAATTTATGTTTTAGCTGATGATGGGTTTGGATAAACCCGAAACGTCCTAATTAAATGATTTCAAAGCTTCTGTTCGTCTTTTTATTTCTTATATATATATATATATATATATATATATATATATATATATATATATGGTATATATATATATATATATATATAATATATATTATATATATATATTTGTTATGGTTTGTATGACATTCCAGTGCCTAATGGTTCGCCTTTCTGCTCTGCGTTCATATCCACACTCATCCTCCAGACAACTTCTTAGAGACACCACATTTTATCCACATATCATATACACACTACTGTATGATTCCACACCCCTACTTCTGAGAGTCTGAGCAACATTTGTTAACAGAACATCCCTACTCTTATACCCTATATGTGGGGAGAAAAAATTGCCCGCACATCGTATGTCCTGCGTTTCGTAGGAAAGCGACTAAGCGGACGTGGTAGTTAGGTTTGACATGCCGCACTGCCATTTATCTTTTTGCCGTAGGAATTGCTAATGCGATTGTGGCCTCCGGAGAAGTCGCTGATCGCCGTAAGCGGCCTTCTATCGATCGGCGAAAATGTATGAATCGTATGGGTACAGGGAATGTCAAAGGAATAAATGTGAGGAGAAGAGGAGAGAGGTGATGGATGTATTAGAAAGGGCAAATTTGACTCTCCCTGTGACTGAAAAAAAGATGGAAGGAAATGAAAGTGAGTGGTGTGCTGTGAAATGTGTTTGTGATGGTGTGGAAAGGAATGAGAGAGAGGGATAGAAGGATTTACAATTCTGATGAGTTGACCTGTGGTAGGAAAGCTTATGGTAGATTTGTGTGTGCAAGTACTAGAATTCTTCTAACGATTAAATTTAAGTTTGAAAAGGTCAAAATCTGTGTGTGCCACATATGGTCCATCTGAGCGGTAATAGTTGGAAGAGAGTGCGATTTTCGGGGATAATCTGAATGATGTTTTGAGATGGGGGTGAGTAGGAGATTCAGTAAATTTGCCACATATCTGCCCACCCAAGGGATATTTTTTTTTACAGTTTTCGACACCACTCACGGGCCAGAGAGGAACCTATCCAGGAGGGGGATGTAGTACGCCTCAAAAATTCCCCTCTAGCCACAAATTACGCATATGAGCACAGACACAGGATTTAAAGTGAGAAGATTAAATTCAGCAGGAAATACAAGAAGATGGAAGAGAATTTCACAGAATAACATAGGTGGTGGAAAGAAGGAAGCACCACAGCGAATTAGCCTGAGTACCAACGTCGGCACAAAAGCTCGTGCGCAGATGAATGCGCACCTCTGTGCTACCGGAGCGGCGTGGAAGCGGTGGTGGTACGCGGAGTAATAATTCCCTCGCGCACCTGCCGCTGCGTTACCTATGATAGAGATAAATACCAACATCGCGCCGTAAAGATAAAGTGCTCAAGTGAAATATAAAGAACAGAACAGTTTATAAACCTTTTAGCCTTTGACTCGACCCTATCCAAAAGATGGGTGAAACCTGAACCTCCCCAGAGATTTAAGCGAAAAGCAGTACTCCATACATGGGCGGATGAGACACTTGTATAGCTGAGCAACTGGTTGATAAGGGGAAAAAAAGTCTGCGCAGTCTAAACAGAACTCTCAGTTCTTTAGGCCGCACCTAGCAAAACGTTTTCTTGTGCATGCTGAAGGTTTCCAGAACATTTTGTTGTTTATGTAAGGCCAAGGATGTGTTTATATGTCAACAGGAGAGACGATGAGAACATCGAAAAAATAGGAAAGTTAACAGGTGTTTTGGAGAAGAGAGATTTGCAGAAGTTGGGTTTTTAAAGAATTGAATTTCACAGTTGAAACGACCCCATCTCGGAAATTCTATCCAGATCAACGAGAATAGAATCAGAAAAGATATAAGACGAGAGGCAATTCTAGAAGTAAAAGAGGCAGCAGAATTGATATGATTTGAAGAATGAAGGGTCGAGTCCATCGGCATATGAGTGGATAGAGTTAGAGGTACAGGTGATGAAGATCATTAATGTAAGATAGAATAAAGAGGAGCATTAAGACAGAACCCTTAGGACACCCACTATTGACAGAAAAGAAGAGGAAGTCGCCCCATCAAAACAACAGCCGATCTTGAGCGATTTGAAAGAAAGCTAGACAAAGCAAGCAAGAGAAGGAGGAAACCCAAAGGAAGCGAGCTTAGAGAAGAGAGCAGTGACGCCTGCCATACCCGGTCAAATCCTTTGGATATGTCAGCGCCACCACCGAAGTCTCCCCGTAGTTCCTAAGAGCGAAAAACCATTAAATCGGTTAGATTTAGGAAAGGATATCGCCAGCTAGCCCCGAGCGCAGAAAGCGTGTACTGGCGAATGCGAATGAGTTTCTAGATGATCTAAGAAGTGAGAGTTGAGAAGGGTTTCAAAAGATCTTAGATAGAATACAAGTGAGAGGTGAGAGCTATGGAGCTCCAACACTGAGGAAAGTGCTAGTATGAGAATAAGAGAGTTTGAACGAGGGGCGGAGATAGCACGGAAGCACACTTCCTCAAAACTCGGGAAGGGAATGCCATCCTGCCCACCCAACTTTCTACGTTTATAGATTTCAGAGACCCGATGCACACGATCAAAATGTAAATCACAGGCAAAGGCATAGAACACCGAGAGCGAAGAAGGAGAAGGAAAGAGGACATGACCAGAATCGTCCAGGGATGCAGTTAGAGGAAAATATGAGCGAAGAGATTGGCCTTTTCCTTGGAGAATTTAGCAACATAATCATCAGATCGAATAAGAGGGAGGAAAGGCAGATTTACAGAAGTTGCTAGAGATGTTTTGGCAAGAGGCCAGAGAAAGATTTGTCAGTAGGCGAACCAAGGAGGTTAGCTCACTTCCCTTTGATGAAAGCCCGATTTGCTCGTCGAAGAATATCCCTGCAAAACGATTCTAGCTGTGAATGAAAATTAGCGAGATGATAGGAGAACTGAATTTTTCCACCATGATACGCACTGTCCCTAGCATGAAATGGCCATAGAACAAGCACGATCGAACCATTGATTTTG
>JABUQX010049006.1:87500-95718 GCA_015478945.1 Trachelipus rathkii | reverse complement strand
TAAGATAAGACCTGTCTTTAATTGCTCTTTTAAAATATCTAAAGACAGCCCTTCCTTGAATCAGGCTTCTTATGCTGGTTTAGATTTAATGAACTCCCTTTTAAAATTACTTTTGGTATTTAGAACTAATAATTATGTTGTCCTTAGTGACATTAAACAAGCCTTTTTGTCTATCAAATTAAGAGACGAATATGACAAAAACAAATTCTGTTTTTTATGGTATCAGAATGATGAATTAATCTCTTTCAGGTTTAAAACTTTACTGTTCGGTTATACAGCGTCCCCTTTCATTCTCCATTATATAATGAAACATCATGTAGAAAAGTTCCCTGATGATAAGTGTAGGGATATCTTGTCTTCTAATTTTTTTGTAGACAACCTGATTTTTACAGGCAATAATTGCAAAGAATTGGAAAAGTTGTACCATCTTACTTTTGAAAGAATGAACCAGGGTGGGTTTGAACTTCGCTCTTGGAATAGTAATTGTGAGCAGTTGTGTGAGAGTATGAGAATGGATGGTAGGTATGTGGAGCATGAAAATGAGTATGAAAAGGTGCTTGGGTATAAATGCAATTTAAAGAAAGATTCCTTGCATGTGTCGTCAGTAAGTTATAGGAGCTCGTGTAGTACAAAGCGACAGATACTTTCTGAAACTTCCAAGTTGTTTGATCCTTTAGGACTTACAATACCTATTACCGTAAGAGGGAAGTTGTTAATGAGAAGTGTTTGGGAAGCTAAAAAAGAATGGGATGAAAAATTACCTGGGGAAATGTTGACTGAATGGGGTAAACTGAAGGAGGATTTAAATGAATTGAGTAAGATTGAGTTTCCACGTCAAGTTGTGAATGAAAGTGAATCCTATGGTCTGAATATATTTTGTGACAGTTCTGCTAAATGTTATGGGTTTGTTGCATATGGTTCAAGTGAAGGAAAAAATAACCTTTTGTTTGCCAAGGCCAAAGTAACACCTGTTAAAAAGACCTATAGTATTCCAACCTTAGAACTATTAGGAGTCCTTTTAGCTTTAAAATGCATATCCACTATTTTAGACTCTTATTTTAACATCATTTTTGAATATGTAAATATAGGTGTGGACTCACAAGTAGTTCTTAATTGGCTTTTGACAGGTGAAACCAAGGTCAAGGCTAAGTATGTTAATAACAGGTTAAAAGATGTTATCACTTTGTGTGATGACATCAGAAGTAAATATAAACTAAAAATTATTTTTAACTATGTGCAAACTGCTCAAAACCCAGCAGACCTTTTGACCAGGGGTTTAACTTTTAAACAATTTGCGAAAAATTTAAATATGTGGAAACATGGTCCAGAGTGGCTTTGTAAGGATCTGGAGAGGTGGCCAAAATTTCCAATGCTTTCACTTTCTCCAGAATTTAGTAATTTTGCTACATTAAATTTTAATACTAATGTAATTAATAATAAACATAATAATATTGATGAAATATTGGAAATAAATAAATTTAGTAAATTTGAAAAAGTAATAAATATAACTAGTTATTTGTTTATGTTTCTAAGCAAAATTACTAAGGAAGACCCTTGCAAAAAAGCTCTTAAATATTGGATCAAAAAAGTACAAAACTCTTCATATACTAAAGAGATTGCATTTTTAAAATCGGATCAAAAGGGTGCAATACCTAACCTAGTTAATAACTTAAATTTATTTTTGGATGGTGATGACATTTTAAGATCAAAGGGTAGAATATCTAAATGTACATACTTTAATTATGATATCAAAAATCCTATCCTTTTGTCAAGATACCACCACTTCACCACCTTATTAATTTTGAAGGCTCATAAAAAAATGCAGCATTTGGGATTAGATAGTACATTAAATTATATTAGAAACCAAGGTTTCTGGATTCCCAAAGCTCGCATAGCAATAAAAAAGGTCTTAAATCAGTGTATGTTATGCAAAAAAATCAATGTGCATGCTTTTAAATATCCTAAGTGCACTGACATCCCTAAACATCATATGAATTTAGTAATGCCTTTTAAATTCACAGGCATTGACTTTACTGGTCATATATTTGTGACTAATGAGACTACAGGTAAACTGGACAAGATGTTTATCCTATTATTCACATGTCTTAATGTAAGATCAATTCATTTAGAACTAGTCCCTGACATGGGTGTGACAAATTTTTTACTAGCTTTTCAAAGGTTTTGTAACCTATATACCATCCCAGAGTTCCTTTACTCTGATAACGCTAGAACATTCGTGAAAGGGGCAGACATCTTGTCTAGGGCTCTGGGGTCCAATGAATTCAGGGATGAACTCAAAATTAACAATATTAAGCATATTCGTATTCCCAATTATTCAGCTTGGTGGGGGTCTTTTTATGAGCGTCAAATACGCACTTTGAAAGTTTGTATGTATAAAGTTATTGGTAGGAAGAGGTTAAATTATTTCGAACTTTTAACAACTTTGTCTTTTATAAAAAATGCTATTAACAGCAGGCCTCTCACATATAGATCAGAAGCTAGTGATCTTGAAACCATAACTCCTAACTCATTCATTCGTTTGAATTGTAATACTTCTCTTATTTTAAAGGATGCAAATGAAGAAGTCTGGAAGGAACCTGACAGGGGTTCTTTAGAAAGCACTCTTGATACTCAAGAGCAATTATTTAATCAGTTTAAACAACTATGGTATGAAGCTTACCTATTAGATCTAAGGGAAGCTATGACTGATATATATCAAATCTCTTGGGAAAATAAAATCAAAGTAAATGATATAGTGCTAATAAAATCCATCTTAAAGCCTCGTCCCTTCTGGATGATGGGTAGAGTTATGGAAGTTGTAATTGGTTATGACAACAAAATAAGAACTGTTAAAGTTAAACAAAGTAATGGACAAATATTATACCATTCAATAAGTAATTTGTATCCATTAGAATTGTCCTTAATAATAGATAAAGTCTCTAATGATAAAGATAAATCAAATAATGGTGATAAAGCAGCTGATGACTCGGAGGCAGTAGTTGGTAGACCTAAACGTCAAGCAGCCCTAAAGTGTGACAAGCTCATTAAGTCCAAACTAGACTCATTAATATAGTCATTGTAGCCCAAGGCTACAATCTCTCTCTGGGGAGATTGTTAAAATTATAATTAAAAATTTCATATTTATTGTTAAAATATTAATTTATTTATTAACTTTATTATTTTTAAAATAATTATACTTAAATTTTAGTAGAAACGTTATTCAATTGTTTCCCTGTAATATTTAACCAATTGAGCAAGGCGCATATGTATCGCGCAGCCTCCTTGATCATAATATAAAAAAAAAACAAGGCTGATAAGGTTAGTACTTGTGACCATCGTTCAAAAAAGTTGTATTTGTTTATATGCAACTTCTAAATTGTTAAACATATAAAAGTGCAAGTTCTACTTAAATAATACTATAATCCTAACCTAGTTTATGTTGGGAAATATTTATGAAATACTTTTCTCTAATTGAAATTCCTTAAGTTAAAAATAAAGAACAGTGCAATATCGTTCTGAAAGTCAAATTAATTTTTGAAACTAACATCATTAATTGCTCCTATCTTGTGATTCAATGCAAAGGATCTCTGTAATTATGATTTATTATTTCGAGGTAGAGCCTGGCCAGGAACTGTTTTGGGTAATAAATTGGTAGGTCCTAAGCATATTAAAGTTGCCGTAATTATTTATAAGGTAAGACACTTTTATATTTCTTTATTAGTGTTAATCAGTTTATTATTTTAAATATTTTTTCCAAGAAGTATATGTTCAATTTTGTTGAGTTTGGTATTATTTATAACTTAGCAAAGTTAACAATATATATATATATATATATATATATATATATATATATATATATATTCATATATATATATATATATATATATATATATATATATATATATATATATATATATATATATATATATATATATAAATGCATTTTATTTAAATTTTTTTATAAATTTTATTTTAAATAACATATTTAAGTTAATATATACGTAACTATAAACAAATATTTCATTTTTGAAAAAAATATTTTATGTAAATTTAGCTGAAGCCAATGTCACTCTTACGTGTTCGAACAAACTATACTTATATAGATGGTTTAGAGTATATCCTGTGATTTTCATCAAAATCGGGGGTGACAACCCTCTGGGTAACAATTACCATATATATATATATATATATATATATATATATATATATATATATATATATATATATATAAATATATATATATATATATATATATAAAAGATGTAAGAAACACATATTCAGAACGAAATTCTTCTGGGTTCCAAATTCTAAGGTATTTCTTAAGAAAATTCTTAACGGCAAGCTTCTGAATTTTTCATGATTCGATGCTAACTTAACAATTTTCTTAAAAAACTTAACTTAACTTAATTTTCTGAACTTAGAAATTTTTTTGAACTTAGAAAATTTTCGGTCTCAAAATGTGTGGGTCGCTGTCTACAGTATTAATATATATATATATATATATATATATATATATATATATATATATATATATATATATATATATATATATATATATATATATATATATATATATATATATATATATATATATAACTTAGATTTCTTTTTTTTCTTTTTTCAAAGATTTGCAAATTTTTTATTTAAAATGTAAACAATGGTAAATGAGTAATTGATTATATTATCAACTCTTAATCGTAAAGAATTTATTAGTTATAAAATATAATGAATATTTAGTTTTCGGAATATTATGATAAGTCAATTGAATGCTTGAATAATATTAATTTAAGAAGTAGAGTTTTTTTTTTTTATTATTATTTTTCAATATTATTTTTTAAGTTGAATATGTGATTCTGACGAAATCAAATTTCTAAATTATTAAAATAAGTGCTTTATTAATTTATTAGATATTTATTATTTTATAATTAATTATTATAAAACTAAACGAAGTTTAAAAAACAATTATATTTCTTTTTATTATATAATAAGTTTAATAATAGCAATTATTGCAATTTTAAATTTTGATGAA
Source organism: Trachelipus rathkii (assembly GCA_015478945.1). Taxonomy (NCBI): domain Eukaryota; kingdom Metazoa; phylum Arthropoda; class Malacostraca; order Isopoda; family Trachelipodidae; genus Trachelipus; species Trachelipus rathkii. The sequence goes on along the minus strand of JABUQX010049006.1, from coordinate 90,689 downwards.
TTTCAAAATTGCATTGGAAATTTTTTCGTTTCATTTTAAGTTAAATCGTTAAAACCGATTTTAAGTTATTTTGTCATATAATTTTTTTTCAATGTTCTTCTTTATATACATTATTAATTAATTTACTTTATTTTGTTAAAGAAAATTCCAGAATTTTCGTGCACACCTTAATTACGACTTACCTTGACCTAAAATTTATTCATTTGGCTTCTTTTCTTTATCTTTAATATTTAATTCTAAATAAACTAATAAATTTATATTATTATTATTATTATTATTATTATTATTATTATTATTATTATTATTATTATTATTATTATTATTATTATTATTATTATTATTATTATTATTATTATTATTATTATTATTATTATTATCATTATTATTATAATTATAATTATTATTATAATTATAATAATATAATATATTATTATTATTATTATTATTATTATTATTATTATTATTATTATTATTATTATTATTATTATTATTATTATTATTATTATTATTATTATTACTATTATTATTATTATTATTATTATTATTATTATTATTATTATTATCCTTATTGGGTCTTTCGTGTTTTCTGGACTGTTGAATTTTTCAATGAAAATTTGCAGAATTATAAAACTTTTTCCACTGAATCCAAAAATATAATTCTTTTTCTCGAGAAATTAGTAGAAGTACTAAAAAAATTAGGATAAAGTTATGAAAATAATGAACAAACTGGATACAATAAACAATGGACACACACACAAACTTTAAATAATTTTTATTTAATAAGGAAAATAAAATAAAATATAATTCGTGAAGCTCAAACTTTCAAAACTGACGTTCTTTTTATATATATGAAAAATATAATTTTTTTAAAAATGTATAAAAAATTTACTTAAAAAAAATACTGATATACATATATATATATATATATATATATATATATATATATATATATATATATATATATATATATATATATATATATATATATATATATATATATATATATATATATATATATATATATATATATATATATATATATAAATATACTGAGGTCCTCTATCTAGGGGATTTCAATGTACATAACACAATTGAATAGCTTGTGATCCTCTCCCCTTATTTTTATTTACGAGACAGTAGTGTCCGGACTCATTATAATTTTTGTAACGATCTGGAGCAACTAATTAAAGAACCAACACACATTCCGGATCGTCCCAACCAATTCTTGAACACTCTTGACCTATGTTTCACCACTAGTCCTTCTCTCTATAAATACACCACCTTCGCTCCTATTGGTAAATCTGACCACAACCTTATATCTCTTAACTTTAATACTTTCTCTCCAACAGCTCCATCCTGCTGGCACTTTGATCGGGCCGATTGGGGGGCTTTGCGCTGCTTCTACGCTAACTATAATTGGAATGACTGCTTTTCCTCTGGTGACGCTTCGGCTTCTGCCGACAAGGTGGGAGCTGTAATCGTTGATGGGATGAGCAGGTTCATTTCTTCTTCGACTAAATCTTTCTCTCCTCATAATCCATGGTTCGATCGTGCTTGTTCTCTGGCCATTCAGGCTAGAGACAATGCGTATCGGGGGTGGAAAAATTCTCGTTCTCCTATCACTCTCGCTAATTTTCATTCAGCTAGAAATCGTTGCAGGGATACTCTTCGACGAGCAAAGCGGGCTTTCATCAAACGAAAGTGCGCTAACCTCCTTGGTTCTCCTACTGACAAATCTTTCTGGCCTCTTGCCAAAAACATCTCCAACAACTTCTGTAAATCTGTCTTTCCTCCTCTTATTCGATCTGATGGTTCTGTTGCTAATTCTCCAACTGAAAAGGCTAATCTCTTCGGCCTCCTATTTTCCTCTAACTCAACCCTGGACGATTCTGGCATTCCTCTTCCTCCTCCTTCTCTTCTCAGGTGTCCTATGCCTTTGCCTGAGATTACATTTGATCGGGTTCATGGGCTCTTGAAATCTATGAACGTTAGGAAGGCGGGTGGCCCGGATGGCATTCCTCCCCGAGTTTTGAGGGAGTGTGCTTCCGTGGCTGTCTCTGCTCCTCGTTCAACTAAATTCTATGCCTCAATACTAGCACTTCCCTCAGTGTTGGAAGCGAGCATATGTCCAACCTATTCCGAAAAAGGAAGCCGCTCTGATCCTTCTAACTATCGCCCTATAGCTCTAACTTGTATTCTATCTAAGATCTTTGAAACTCTTCTCAACTCTCATTTCTTAGATCATCTGGAATCTCATTCCTCTTCTTTCCGATCGCCAGTACGGCTTTCGGCGCTCGAGGTCTACTGGTGATATACTTTCCTATCTAACAGATTTATGGTTTTCCTCCCTTAGGAACTACGGGGAGACTTGTGGTGGCGCTTGACATATCTAAAGTATTTGACCGAGTATGGCACGCGTCACTGCTCTCCAAGCTCCCCTTTGGGTTTCCTCCATCTCTTTGCTTACTTATGTCTAGCTTTCTTTCAAATCGCTTAATATCGGCTGTTGTTGATGGGGTGACTTCTTCTTCCTTTTCTGTCAATAGTGGTGTTCCTCAGGGTTCTGTCTTGTCTCCTACTTTATTCCTACTTTTCATTAATGATCTTCTCGTCTGCACACATCTAACTCTATCTACTCATATGTCGATGACTCGACCCTTCATTCATCAACTCATTTCCATTCTAAAGCCCTTTTACTTAGAATTCTCTCCTCGTCTTAATCTTCCGATTCTCTGTTCTCGCTGATCTGATAGAATTTCCGGTTGGGGTCGTCAACCTGTGAAATTTAATTTTTAAAAACCAGCTCCCTACAAATCTCTCCCTTTCTCTCTAAGACACCTTCTATTCATTCTTCGACGGTTCTCTTTGTCTCTCCTGTTGACAATATAAATATCCTTGGCCTTAACATAAAAAAAATGTCTTGGAAAACCTCACATCACAACGGTTGCTAGGGCGGCCCCAAAGAAACTGGGAGTTCTGTTTAGACTTTTTTTTCTCTTCACAGTTACTCCAGTTATACAAGAGTCTCATCCGCCCTTGTATGGATACTGCCTCTATCTGGGGGCCTAGGTTTCACCTGATTTGATAGGTCGAGTCAAAGGTTAAAAGACTATATAAACTGTCCTGTACTTTCTAGTTCACTTGACTCTCTATCTTTGCGGCGCGATGTTGGTGTTTTATCTCTTTCTA
>JABUQX010049006.1:65000-70000 GCA_015478945.1 Trachelipus rathkii | reverse complement strand
GCCTGATTTGGATTTAATAATTCATTCAACGGACTGTGCTTTTCCATATTAATTCATTTTTGAATTTACTTGAATTGATAAAAATTGACATTTTTAAAAAAATCGTTTAAAGCCCAATAACAAACACACAAACAAAATTAAATAGGTTTCTCTGTAAAATGGCACATCATTGGCGTTTCAACACCTGTACAGTGATAATGTATTTAGGATTGAAGTTGTTCTGATAATTTCTCTCTCTCTCTCTCTCTCTCTCTCTCTATATATATATATATATATATATATATATATTATATATATTTTTTATTTATATTATGAGATATTATATATATTATATATATTTTACATTATATATATATATATATATTGCTAAATATACAAATACATATATTGCTATTATTATTATTATTATTATTATATAGTTATTATTATTATTATATTATTACATTATTATTATTATTATTGTTATTATTACATACATACATACATATTACATATGTCTCTCTCTATATATATATATATATATATATATATATATATATATATATATATATATATATATATATATATATATATATATATATATAATATTTTTTTTATGTTGGTTAAAGCCCTTCCTGGGAGTTGTTACATATATATATATATATATATATATATATATATATATAATATTTTGTTTAAAACTTATTTGGTATATGTATGTATGTGTGTGACTTATTTACTTTAGATGGCTTGTTAATAACTGTTGCTTATGTTAATAACTTCCTATATTTGAGCTACCGTTTGGAAATTATTTAAAGCAAAAAAGTTTCAAACCGAATCGTAAATTTTTTTAAAATAATATTCTTTTTTTAGTTTAAATTTCAGCCGAAATATTTAGGAATTTCAAAGTATATATATATATATATATATATTATTATTTTAATATATATATATATATATATATATATATATATATATATATATATATATATATATATATATATATATATTATATATATATATATATATATATATATATATATATATATATATATATATATATATATATATATATATATATAATTATTTAAATAAGTTTATTTTTATCAAAGTGAGACCTTCTTTACTTGCAGAAAGTTCTGAAGGAACTACTCAAAATTCTTGGATACATTTCATATTTTGTAACATTTAAAATATAGGTAAAATTTATAATTGATGCTAAATATAACATTTATAGTATATGATTATATAACATTTATTTCAGAAATGTTTCTTTTTATATATACTATTACTCTATTAGTATTGTATTGTTTATGAGAATAGAGAGATATGTTATATAAGAATATATTATAGTATATTATATATATATATATATATATATATATATACTATTACTCTATTAGTATTGTATTGTTTGTTTTAAAATGCTTATAAAAATAAGTAAGATAACCTGTAACATTTAGTCAAAACAACAAAGAAAACCAATTGCAGGAAGAACATTTTTTCTCAAATTATTTTATAATTTAAAAAGTGTATATCGTATTTAAAATATTTTTTATGGCAATATGTTATTAAAATATCAGAATTATATTGTAATATTGGCTTTTACATCATTTTGTGAAATATTTTGTCTTATTTAAATGATTGTATTTTCCTGCAGGTCAACAAGACTTTTCGGTCTAATAGAAAATTGATATTCAATTGAAAGAAACTAGATTTGATTGCAAGTCAGCGAATGGTTTGCTTATAGAAGAACATTAGGCTTAGAAAGCATTTTATCAATTGACCAAAAACCCTTTACTCTCCAAGAGATAGCTATTTAAGGTTTGAGGGTTGACTAGCCGCAAATAGCCCCAGTAAGGTTCAAGTAGGCGACTTCCCACGGAGAAAGCTGCAATAGGCTAGTACCTGTGGTATTTAGGTCTTACAACGTAAAATGGAAGTCATTACGTAAGACACCAAAAGAACTTTGAAAACTGGTGGAGGAAAGAAAGAAGAAAATTAAATAACTCCCAACACTCCTGTTATTTATATATATATATATATATATATATATATATATATATATATATATATATATATATATATATATATATAGAATATATATATATATATATATATAAATATTTGGTATAAATATATAGGTATATATATATATATATATATATATATATTTATATTAGTTATATATAGTTATTTATATATATATATATATAAGTATATATATATATATATATATATATATATATCTATATTATATATATATATATATATATATATATATATATATATATATATATATATATATATATATATAAAATTTTAGTTTCTGATCAGTAGAAAATTTTCGCGAATAAATGACTCGAGTCGCTATAGGGTCGACTCGTGGTGACTACCTGAGTTGATTGACTCAGTGATTTTCGTAAATTTTATGAGTTATTGAATAATGTCTCTACAATGTGTACATGATATGTTAAGCGACGAAAACAATGTGTTGCGTTTTCTTAAATATTACCACATAATATTAGAAGAAAAAAAATGTGAAAAGTGTAATATTAATTGTTATATAACGAAAAGAGGTTCTACATTTAATTTTAGATGTGTCAAATGTTTATGTTTTTATGCATCAACTCCTTCGAATTTCTGGCTATCGCAAGTCCGTATCTCTTATGAAAATGTTGACCCTAGTACAGGAACACACACGAATAACATTGAAGGAACTTGGTTTCAGGTATTTTTCTTTAATTTTGTTTAATGTTAGGTTAGGTTAGGTTAGGCTAGGTTAGGTTAGGTTAGGTTAGGTTAGGTTAGGTTAGGTTAGGTTAGGTTAGGTTAGGTTAGGTTAGGTTAGGTTAGGTTAACTTACGGTAGATTCCTAGCACACTCACGTTTAGGGTTAGTTAGGTTAGGTTAGGTTAGGTTAGGTTAGGTTAGGTTAAGTTAGATTAACTTACGGTAGATTCCTAGCACACTCACCACTATACATCCGCTTAACCAACCTACTATCATCCATTATTTCAATATGACTAAACCATCTCAAAACACTCTCGTTTATTCACTCATTTACATCTTTCCTCACAACACACAACTCACTCATCATTTTATTAATTCTTCTCACACATAACACACCCATCTGTACAGTTTGTACTTTAGAACTTTTCCTCTTATTACACACCATACATTTACTACAATACGTTAAAACCGGCAACAACATACCCTCATGAAGAAATCTAACACACTCAAGACTTAGTACATTTGCATTCACTAAGGATTTAATTGCATCCGACACCAAAGTCTTATTCACAAATTTCCAACTACACTTAGCATTATCCGTTCCCTTTTCATTCATCATATAACCTAAATATTTAAACTCAGATTCTTGTTCCAAATGCTCACCATCCAGCATTTATTGCCAGATTCTTCTTTCATTTTTACCAAATATTTATAGGCTTATATAGGTTTATGATGTTAAACCAATATTATATTATTTTTCCAACACTCACTGGTCAAAGGGTACACGCTAAAGAATAAAGAAATATTATTTGATGAAGATCTATAAAAAAGAAAATAATAAAAAAACAATTGAAATCCGTTTGTGCCCCTTGAATAATAATAATAATAATAATAATAATAATAATAATAATAATAATAATAATAATAATAATAATAATAATAATAATAATATATATATAACACACACACACACACACAATAATAATAATAATAATAATAATATGAATAGCAAGTATATTATGCTGCCGAGCAGTAAATTTTGTGAGTAACTAAAGGAGGGCCTCCGGAAAATACACTTTTCCTGTTATTTGCTCCAATTTGGCTTGTAACTTTTCACCACCTTTAAAAGACGACCAGGACAGTAATTCACACATGTATATAGCAGGTTTTAAGAGGGGGTAAAAAAATGAAAATTATTATTATTATTATTATTATTATTATTATTATTATTATTATTATTATTATTATTATTATTATTATTATTATTATTATTATTATTATTATTATTATTATTATTATTATTATTATTATTATTATTATTATTATTAAAATTATTATTATTATTTCAGTAATAGCTTTATTTTTATCAATATTGCAATTGTTATTAGCGATAACTTTGATTATTGTTCTTATTCTTTAATTTTATGTTATTGTCATTATGCATATTGTCATTACTCTTCACTAATATTACCACTACTATTTATATTACTAATATTAATATTATTATTACTGTAAAAATTATCTAACCATTAAGTAACTTATTACGACTATTGATATAATTAGTTCTTAAAATATCTTTTATTTTATTACTAATTAAGAATATACAATATTAAGGGGGTATCGTGTTGGGACTCAAAGGACTCAACACGGTGTTGCAATTATTATTATTATTATTATTATTATTATTATTATTATTATTATTATTATTATTATTATTATTATTATTATTATTATTATTATTATTATTATTATTATCAGATTATTATTATTATTATTATTATTATTATTATTATTATTATTATTATTATTATTATTATTATTATTATTATTATTATTTACAGATCGAGATTTGATATCATTAGAAAAATAATTCAATGATTTTAATTTTTCAATTAAATAGTTTTAAATTATTTCTTAAGTGTGACAAAAAAAATGGATAGTAAAAATAATTAAAATACTAAAGTTTGTTATTTAATTTATAAGCAAAATAGTTACCAATATAATTCTGAACTGTTTTATATTTTTAAATTTGTTTTTAATTCGAAAAAAGATTTGGGTAATTTTTAATATAATGAATAATTTTTAATTATCCATATATAATTGTTTTCAAAAAATTATTATTGTATAATAAGTAATAAATGTAGGACCCATTAGTGGCAAAGCGTTTTAAATCTTGAAAAAGGTATTTTTGGGTTTATAACCCATTATTATTATTATTATTATTAATATTATTAGTATTATTATTATTATTATTATTATTATTATTATTATTATTATTATTATTATTA
>JABUQX010049006.1:47500-60000 GCA_015478945.1 Trachelipus rathkii | reverse complement strand
TATATATAATATATATATTTATTTATATATACTAATTATAATATATAATTAATACATATATATATATATATATATATATATATATATATATATATATATATATATATATATATTTATATATATATATTATATTGATAAGTTGGCTTAAAATTTGAAGGTAAATAAAAATTAGAAGTACAGTGAAGATATTTTTTGAAGTGTAGTCTCTGGTGTAGTCTCTAGATATTTTTGTGTGCTCTTTGAGAAGTGAATTTTAACTTTGTCAAGAACTATGGTATTTTCTATTTTATTTCTTAAAATTATTTTATTTATGAATTTAGAAATTAAATTAGTTATAATTATTCTTTAGTAAAGCAACTTTATTATTTATTTTATTGCGTACATTTAAATTTAAATAGATGCAAATAACTAAAAATACGAGCAAATTATTTGAATTTTTTCTTTTTTGCTATTATTATTTCTTAAATATATTTAAAATTATTTCCATAAAAATTAAGCTGAATATTTTTGTGCATATGCTAATGAAAATAGTTGACTGAGTTTAGGTAAGAAGATTTCCGATTTCAAATGAAATTGTTCCATTATTGAGGTGTAGTTTAGGACAAGTGACAACAAGAGGCAGGGATCCATCCTAGTCACTAATTTTTTCTTCCCACAAACGTTTGCAAGGAAAGAGATATTAAATTGTGAGTGGGTATTACTCCTCCGGACGAGAGATGTAACGATGTAATGGGACTTCACACGCTGTCAAGGTGGTGATTCCAAATGGGACTTCTCGTGGGGAAAAGACGAATTCCTTTAAGAACATTATTAAATAATGAACTCGTGAAATATAATTTTAGTTGCCTTAGTAGGATGAGTGAAGGTAAAGAACTTAGGGTAAAACTGATGGGTTAACCATAGTATTGTTATGGCTTCTCGTTAATGTGGAGTTCATCCTTCGGCCCAGGTGGGCCACAACCATACCCTCTTTAAAAACCCCGCCATTCACTCCTATTATGAACCTATTTTCTCGCCTCTGCAAAAATCACATTTCTCTCCTCCAAGCATTCCTTTACTGACTCAATCCACTTTTTCCTCGGTCTCACAGCCGATAGATTCTCCGAACACTCACCACTTTACATTCGCTTAACCAACCGACTGTCATCTATCCTTTCCAAATGACCAAACCATCTCAACGTACTTTCATTTATTCTCTCTTTTACCCCTTTCTTCACACCACACAACTCTTTAAAACGTTCATTCCTTATTTTATCAATTCTTCTCACACCTAACACTCCCCTATGATTGGCCATCTCGAAACATTGAAATTTAGATCTTTACCTCTTATTCCAGACCATAGTCTCACTACTATACATTAGCACAGGTAACAACTTACCCTCATGTAAGACCATAGCGCCCTCAAGACTTAGTCCCTTTACATCCACCAACGATTTAATTACACAAGCCACCTTCCTGCCATTCACAAATTTCCTACTACACTCTGCATCATCCGTTCACTTTTCATCCAACATACATCTTAAATATTTAAACTCAGACACTTGTTCCAGCTGCTCATCATCTAGCATATCTGCACATCGAGGACTGTCCTCACTCACAACCATAGCTTTACTCTTATCTACGTTTGCTTTCAAACCCCTCCTTTTCCAAACCCTGCCAAACCTCTCTACCAATCCTCTCAAACTCTCTTCAGATTCGCAACACAAAATTAAATCATCCTCATATAACAGGTAGGACACTCTCCACTCTCTTCCACTCCCCGTCATTCTAACACCGTCCCCTGCCACCCCCAATTCTAGCTCTTTCTAACTATATCCATATACAAATTGTTTATTTACAAAAAGTTTATGTTTATGTTTACTAACTCGGCACCGAAACGGTTCCTACACCTCCGCCGGTACCGACTCAGGCAATGACTCATTTGCTCCAATACATGAGACCTCTTCTTATTTCCTCGTCTTACTCCATCTTCCTCAGCTACGAACTCTGTGCTTTTTTTTAGAGTTTCGGCTCCGTCACCAGGTAAGTGCTTGGACTCTTCTAAAAATTTAGAAATCGGTCATCCTGACCTAAAATCGGTCTCAACGACCTTAGACCTATACTTTGACTCAACATGATTAAAAATCTAATGATTTTAGAATAAAATCCCAAGTCATTTGCTAGCATGACTTGGGATTTCCTGTCATATACAGATCCAAAACCGTTAAAAACAGTCTCGCCAACCTTAGAAACCTGTATTTTGACACAAGTGTCAAAATCTAGCCATAAAATGAAAATTCCCAAGTCAATGGTTGAAATAACTTGGTATTTCCTAACTTACAGAAGCTCCAGAGCCTCTCAAGATGGTCTCACGTCCCTTAGAAACGCGTCGTTGTCATTGATTCAAGCTGGGAGCCTTGACCAAGTCAGCTGTTGGCATGACTTTGTCAATCGGGTCTTCGTATCGCGGCTCCTATCTTGTATTCAAATTCCCGTCATCGGCAACCCGTAATTTAACACATCAAGTGTCAAAATCTAACAAAGTTAGCAAATATCCAAGTCAATGGCCGACATGACTTGGATTTCCTGACGATTTAGAGAACCAAAACCGTTCAAATCGGTCTCACCGACATTGTAAATCAAAAATTTGACATCCCAAGTGTAAAAATCTATCGACATAATACAAATCATCAAGTCATTGGCTGACATGACTTGGATTTCACATTAGCCTATAATGGTCTGAGCCATGAGAATCTTACTCCTTCGCCTCACACCAAATAACTTACATTATATACGGTTTTAACCAGAAAAACAACTTATAAAAGGAGGCGGCACCTCCTTACGGGGGGTGCAGGGATACGTAACCTCATCTACGACGAGATATCATCACCCACAATAAAAATATATGGTGGCTGGAGGGACACGAACTCTCTCTGACACCCTAAAGAGCATCATAAAACTTTAAGGGGAGACTACGACGAGGTTACGTAGGCAAAGAATCATGTCATCAGCTTATTTATCATTTAACTAGAGCCATAACCAAGTTTGGGGGCTCAGCACCCCTTAAGAGGTGCACGGATACGTAACCTCGTCTACCAAATTTCAGGGGGATACGATGTCTCTAAAACTTCCGATGCTAGGGACTTCGAAACGTTTGCTATGGGTCGGCCAACTTGAAATCTTAATTATATACCTTATATATATATATATATATAAATATTTACTTATTAGTACATATAAATTAATATTTATATATATATATATATTATATATATATATTTATTACATAAATATAAAAATAAATATATATATATATATATATATATATATATATATATATATATATATATATATATATATATATATATATATATATATATATATATATATATATATATATATAATATATGTATATATTATATATATTATATATATACATATATATATATATATATATATTATATATATATATATATATATATATATATATATATATTAGATATAGATTATATATATATATATATATATATATATATATATATATATAAATATTTACTTAAAAGTTGATTAAATAACCACAACTTAGTTTGTAGTTGCAAAGTAACTCCTTAAACAGCTGCTGAGCACTTATTCTTTATTTTAACAATTTGCATAAAAAAATTCATAAAATTTAAGATAAGATTATAAACAAAAAGCTTTTCTGTGCTTAGGTAGCACTTTGTTCAATCGTCTGAGAAAGATCGTAGTAACTGGGAGCGACGACTCATTCAAAGTCGTAGCGGTCAGTTGGTTGATGGAGATTTGATTTTCTTAGCCATGAGTTGCCCTTTTTTGTCTGTCAACAAAATGTTGTTCAAAATGGTGTCAAATTTTACTTCTCCTTCCATGTTGTTCATGGCCCGGTTCTTGCAATTAAAAATGAGAAAACTCTCTGTGAATTTACGACAAGATGTATTGGAGTTAATTTGTAGAATGTTGTGACGATTGGTATCAATAGGATGATTAAGGGACGACATGTGTTTGACCAAAGCTGAATTCTGGCTATGGGGAGGATCCAATATTTTAGATTTTGGGACACCATTTTAGCCCCCACCTAAAAATGGACATCAAATTCGAAATTATCAGTCGCTTTTGACGCTATAAACACCAACCTGTAGCTTTTTTTGCACTCTAAAACGTTGTTTTCCGGTGTTTTTATGTGTCTGTAGTCATTCTTTCAAAATTTTCAATTTTTCAAAACCCATGTTTTTGACATTGTTCGTATCAACTTCCAGATTTTTTTCCGAAATTACTTCAAACTTGAATTATGCATAGATGGGTCCATTACCTACAATATCCACATTTGCTTTTTTCGTTTTTTTGAGTTTTGTGCTCAGCTTTGTCCAATTTCCAAACCCGCTTTTTTTGAATTTTGAAATGAAAAATTGCGAAAATTTTTTCCCTGCTTGGGCGAAGTGGATGAAATTTTTAGGGCATATGTAGTCGGGGGAGAGGCACATATATTACTTATATAATTTCTTTGTATATGCATTAGTTTGGGATTTGTTCTTGGAACAAATTTCAAAAAAAAAAAATTTGGAAATTTTTTTAAAAATTTTCTTTTGAGTATACAAAATAATTATTTAAGTAAAAAAGGTGTATCTTGCCCAAATATACAAGCCCTGAAAATTTGATGTTGATCGGATAAGTAAAAAAAAAATCTCAACATTTCACTTTTTGGAATAATTAAATTTTTGAAAAAGTGAAATATTGATATATTTTTTTTCTACTTATCCGATCAACATCTAATTTTCTGGGCTTGTATAGTTTGGCGAGATACACCTTTTTTACTTAGATAATTTTCTTGTATACTCAAAAGAAATTTTTTTAAAAATTTCCCAAATTTTTTTTTTTGAAAATTTGTTCCAAGAACAAATCCCAAACTAATGCATATGCAAAGAAATTATCTAAGTAAAAAATATGCTTCTCCCCCGACTACATATGCCTTAAAATTTTCATCCACTTCGCCCGAACAGGAAAAAAATTATCGCAATTTTTCATTTCAAAATCCAAAAAAAGTGGGTTTGGAAATTGGACAACTCAAAAAATCGAAAAAAGCAAATGTGTATATTGTAGGTAATGGACCCATCTATGCATATTTCAAGTTTGAAGTCATTTCGGAAAAAATTCTGGAAGTTGATACGAACAATGTCAAAAACATGGGTTTTGAAAAATTGAAAATTTTGAAAGAATGACTACAGACACATAAAAACACAGGAAAACAACGTTTTAGAGTGCAAAAAAAGCTACAGTTTAGTGTCTATAGGGTCAAAATCGGCTAATAATTCCAAATTTGATGTCCATTTTTAGGTGGGGGCTAAAATGGGGTCCCAAAATCTAAAATATTGGATCCTCCCCTTATCTGTGGAGAGGTCGTATTCATGTTGATAAATACGCTTTTTTAGGTCAACAGTTTCTCCTATTTAGGTGGATTGACATTGATTGCATTCAATATTGTATGCTTAGGGAATGAGCTGAGTTGGAGTCGGCGGAGGATGTTGGTGTTCTTGTAATATTCTCCCCAATTTCTTAACACTTTTTACAGGTGCAATACTGTTCAGAAGCAGTTTCTTGTATATATGATGATTATTGGTGGAGATGTTTAAATAGACGAGTTCTCCTAAAAAGGTGTATTTATCTACATAAATAGGACCTCTACGGCCTCTAAATACGTCCTCACTCCTTCTGGGAAGCCTTAGATTGCTTTCAGAGGAAAATTGGCGGGTTTCCTTTTAGTTCATCGTGGTCTGGTGGTCAAACACTTGCACGTACATCTTCAAGGGTCCAGGTTCGAATCCCGTCAGGGTGAAATACTTTAAAAGTGCTTTGTTTATAATCTTATCTTAAATTTTGTGAGTCTTTTTATGTAAATTGTTAAAATAGAGAATAAGTGTTCAGAAGCTGTTGAAGGGGTTCCTTTGCATATATATATATATATATATATATATATCATATATATAATATAATATATACTATATAAATAGTAAATATATATATATTATATATATAATATATATATATATAATAATATAATATATAGTATATATATATATATATATTATATATATATGACATCTAGAACATCTAATCTCGAAACGGGGAGGCCTGTCTGAGGTTAGATGTCCTATATATATATATATATATATATCTATATATATTTTATATTAATATATATATTTTATTATAGTATATATGTATATATTATAAGGTATTATATATATATATATATATAATATATATATATATATAATTATATAATATATATATTATATATTATATATGACACTTAGAAACATTCTAATCGTTTCGAAAACGGGGTGAGCCTGGTCTGAGGGTTGATGTCTTATATTATATATATATATATATATATATATATATATATTATATATAGTAATATATATATATATATATATATATAGTATGTATAGTATATATATATATATCAAGAGGTGAGAGGGGGGCACTTCCGCTCTTTAGTCCGCTAAGTCCGCTCCGAGCGGACTACCAGAATAGGTGCCGACTAGTGGAGGTGCGGAGACGTCAGGAAATTAGCGAACTTGCACGTGCGGATCAAAAAAAGTTTCCGCTCTTTTATTTCGCACCTTTTTGAAAAATGAAAGTATAGTTTTCTTATTAAGAATTCTTATTTCTCTAACATATCAATATTAATTTTTATTTTTATTACTAATTAAACTTTTAGTCTAAGACTTATTGTTTTTTTAATAATTAAACTTCCAAAACCAATCTCAACCTCCTTAATAGGTACCATATATAATAAATAACAATTAAAATTTAACATATAGAGAACCCCTTTACCCTCATTTTATAACTTTAATTAATTTATTATTAATATAATAAAACTAGGCAATCCGTACATCAATTCTGGGTAAACCCAAAATAGGTACGGCGGGTATCTGGATGAATCGCATAGCTGCACGCCACTTATAATATTTATATTATATATATATATATTATATATATATATATATATATAATAATAATATATATATATATATGGTTTACACAGAATATTAATAATATATAATATTAATATAATATATATATATATATTATAATTATATATATATTTATATATAATATAGTATATATATATATATATATATATATATATATATATAAGTGATATTAGTATATATATATATAGTATATATATTATATATATATTATATATATATATATGTATATATATATTATATATATATATAGTATAGTATATTTTTATATATATATATATATATATTATAAATTATATATATATATATAGCTACCGAGTTGATACGTAGCATTAGCATCGACTCCGCAAGGGCGTCGAGGCTTTCATGGATTCTACTAAAATCGTTGAACGAAATAGACATTTCTTATGGTGGTGGACAGGGGTGCGTCAAATATTTCTTAAAGGAGGTAGAATGACTTAGGGTGAGGACCTTAATAAGCAATGTGACTGCTGGGAAGCGAACTTTATCATTCAGGCACTCTCTCACCAAGGACATTCTTTCACTTTCATTTCAAATCGGCAGAATTGTTTGAAATTGTTCATAAAATTATAACACCTATTCAGCTGTCTGTAGAGTCGAGTATATTTAGTATTGGGTGGGGAATTTTGAGGCCAACTGCTTTTATTTTTAAGCAGCTAATCTTTTTTGAAAATGTAATATGGAATCTCTTGTCCTTTTGGAAGAAGACATTGAGGAAGGAAGAGGAAAATCTTGAGATTTTTGTAAATATTCATTCAATTATTTATAAATAATATTAATTAAATAATTTCATTTGTCGATTTGTAAAGTAAATTGTTAAATCAGAGAAAAGTGTAAATGTTAGAAGCGTTCCTCTGCATATATAGTTAGATATATATTATATATATATATATTAATATATATATATATATATATATATATATATATGTTATATTATTTTTATTTTATATTTAGATTTTTTTTTAATTATATTTAAATTATATAAATAATATATATATATATATATATAATATATATTTGTATATATATATATATTATATATATATATATATATATATGACATCTAGAACATCTAATCTCGTTAAACGGGGAGGCCTGTCTGAGGTTAGATGTCCATATTACTAATATATATATATTATATAGTGTATATATATATATATATATATATAATATATATATATATATATATATATATTATATATATATATATATATATATATATATATATATTATATATATTATATCAGAGGTTGGCACTTCCGCTCTTTAGTCCGCTAGTCCGCTCCGAGCGGACTACCAGAATAGGTGCCGACTAGCGGAGGTGAGGAGACGTCAGGAAATTAGCGGAAACTTGCACGTGCGGATCAAAAAAAGTTTCCGCTCTTTTATTCCGCACGTCCTTTTTTGAAAAAATAAAGTATAGTATTACAGATTTTAAGAATGCTTATTGGGTTAAAATAAAGCAATATAATTATTATGCAGACTAATTGCCAAATCTTTTTTTCGTCTAATACTTATTCTTTTACTAATAATTAAACTTCCCAAAATAATCTCAACCACCTGAAGTTTCCGCTGTATAAGAGATATCATTTTAAATTTAATTTTATAGGGACTGAATGGGCTTATTACCCTCATCTATATCTTTAATTAATTGTAGCATGAGTATAAATATAGGCAAATCTAAATCATTCTGTGTAAAACCCAAAGTATTATATATATAATTGTATGGGTTTCTATAAATAAACTTATATTTTCTTTCAAATATATCGTAGTGTAATCTAGAGACATTTCTATATAATATATATATATATATAAATATATATATATATATATATATTGTATATTATATATATGGTTTTACACAGAATTGTTATTATATATATCTTAGTATATATATTATTAATTATATATAATATATATATTATATATATATATATATATATATATATATTATAAATATATATATAATATATATATATTTATATATATATATATATATATACAGTATATATATATATATATTATATATATATATATATATATATATATATATATAGTATATATATATATATATATATATATATATATATATATATATATATATTAATAAATATTATATATAAGCTTAACCGAGTGATACGTGAGCAATTAGCATCGACTCTGCAGGCGTCTAGGCTTTCATGGATTCTACTAAATCTTGAAACGAAATAGACATTCTTATGGGTGGACAGGGTGGTCAAATATTTCTTAAAGGAGGTAGAATGACTTAGGTGGAGGAACCTTAAATTAGCAATGGACTGCTGGAGGTGAACTAACACCAGCACTCCTCTCACAAGACTATCTTTTCCCTTTCTTTCTCGGCAGAATTTGTTGAAATTGTTCATAAAATTATTTAATACAGCTCCTAGTTCAGCTGCTGTAGAGCGAATATTTAGTATTGGTGGGGAAATTTTGAGGCCAACTGCTTTTATTTTTAAGCAGCTAATCTTTTTGAAATGTAATATGGATCTCTTGTCCTTTGAAGAAGACATTGAGGAGGAAGAGGAAATCTTGAGATTTTGTAAATACCATTCAATTTTTCATATAATATTATAAATAATTTTAATTGTAAGGATATATACTATATAAATATATATTATTAGCGGAAGACGTGCGGACTTGCGATAGCGGAGGTTTGATGGTCTGAACAGGTGTGCGGAGGAGCGCTAGCGGACTACGTTTTCTCGAGGGGTGCGGAGGTGCGCTAGCGGACTACCCCTAAATGAGCGGGGTGCCCACCTCTGAATATATATATATATATTATATATATATA
Source organism: Trachelipus rathkii (assembly GCA_015478945.1). NCBI lineage: Eukaryota > Metazoa > Arthropoda > Malacostraca > Isopoda > Trachelipodidae > Trachelipus > Trachelipus rathkii. Next base: position 50,175 of record JABUQX010049006.1, on the reverse strand, counting down.
TATATATATATATATAATATATATATATATATATTATATATATATATATATATATATATATATATATATATATATATATATATATATAGTGTAAGTTGGTGATCTCGCGGGCATCTGCATTGGCACATGCGGAGCATCCGATAAATTTTAAAGATCTGCATCTTCATTCACGCAAAATACATTCGGATTTGAAAATCTTTTGTCATGACTTACCTTCAAGTGTAAGTTTCTTTCTTTGACGCAATATTGCACTCTTTATGTTGCAAAATAATGTAACAAAATATATGTTATTTTCTTGGAATATGTTAAAAAAATAAACAATTTTTTAATTAAATAGCTATTGAATTATTTATATTACTATTTATTTCATGCCATCTGCAGCTACGCAATATAACCTAAGAAAGTCAAAAGAAAAGTTTCAGTAACTAAATTTGATATGTTAATGTTAATATTTCCAAGATACGGAATGGTGCAGAGCAATTGATAAAGCACACATTGTAATTGAAAGAGAGTTGAATCTTGTTTGCAGTTCAAGTTCGAAAAATATATCAAAATATCTAACCATATTTGAGTGTACCATGCTATTGAAGCTATTAAATATGATAAAAGAATGATATGTATATCAAGTCCTTCGCAAAGTTATAATTTACCATGTTCAAATAAAGATATGTTTAAAAATATTACGCAAATGAAAGTAACACGTTCATGAAAATGGACAAAAAAAATCATAGTGCTTTTAACAGCCGGAACATCTAATATATACACAGTACAAAAATAAGTTTCTCAACTTATATTTTGTGATGATAATGGAGATGATAATCCAATTCAATATCTTTATAAACCGAATAAGGAAATTACTGTTTAATACGGAGAATAATAATCGAAAAGCATTTGAGAACTAACATCATCTTTGATTTTTATACTATGACTAGCATTGAAAATCAAGAAAGAAAATAAAATTACCCGATTCTGCTGTGACTGATGCAACGAATTTTCTTTTGCCATGAGACTAAGACATGAGCAAGAGTGCGGAAAAAATAAAGTTAATAAAATGGTTGGACTATATTCTAATGAGAAAAAAAGCCTAAAAAGAAACTAATCTTCTCGAATTAGGGAAGATAAACGAGGAAAATTTCAACAAAATTAGTTACTTTGCTCTTCTTTATCTAACTTTTCTCCCAGCAGTGGCCAGAGTGAATATTTGTTTGGTAGACTAGTATAATATGTGATGATTATCACATATGGATTTTAGCTAGATTGTATAATGATCTGGTCAATTAAGCTACCTTTCTCTAATTCAAGTATCATTTTTATTATTTTTTTGCTATTTTTCTAATTCATATAACACTTTTTTGTTATTTGCGAATTGCGACGCTGATATTTCTCAAAGTAATATCCAATATTGTTAATAATTTTCAACTACGGATTTATATATGTTATATTTTGTTAAAACAATTTACAGGTAACTGACTAATGGTCAAAATGTATCAAAGACCGATAGTATTGTATGTCATGGTTGGATATTGTTATTATTATATGTGTGAACGGCTTTATATTAATTAATTCTGTGATCTATCTCCAAAGAAATATTACTGAAACACTTGGGAATTAGAGTAAGTATATGATCCTTCTCGCCAGTGACCGCAGAATTACTTCTTCATCCCCGGAGCGTCAATAGGAAGACTCTAAAAGACCTTGGAAAGTGTCACAAATGCCGAAACTCGCATAACGGAAAAATGTGAGAGCAATGGCGTACACAGATTACATTACGTGACAATTCCAAACGCGGTGAAAATGAATATAAATTTTTATTTTTAAGGTATAACTTTTCTTTTTATTAAGCTGAACTATTAAATAACCGCTCCTAATTAGCCGCTTTTCTTTAAATATTAAAAGACCCATTTTAACTTTTATTTATAATGAGTGGAAATTTGGATAGTGATTAATTCCCTATCCTGGTAATGCGTCTAGAAACACTCGGAATCTGAACCTAAATCAATTGTCGGCATGTTCTAATATGATGTTTTCTACAGGCAAGGGAAAGTGAAAAATAAGTAAGTAGAAAAAGTGTACTATGCTTTAGAAGTAAGCAAATGTATGTCAGAGGAGAGAGGTTACGTATGGGGTACGAGAACTTGTAGAAAAAAGGATGAGATCATGTAAACAGACATGTCACAAAAGCTCTCCCTCAAATTAGGATTATGTGACAAGAGTTCAAAATAGTTTCACTGACAGAAATGAAATGTGCAGAATCGTTGAAAGTAGGAGAGTTAATAAAATGAAAAGCACAATATATATATAATATATATATATATATATATATGATATAATATATAATATATATTATATAGTATATATATATATAGTATATATATATTATATATATATTATATATATATATATATATATATTATATATATAATAATATAATATATTATATATATATATATATATATGACTGGAAGCACCAAAATTATGTTATACATATTCAATACGTGAAGAAACAGAACACTTTTTAAAGCAAGCAACTATTGAGGAAGTAAATTTTGAAAGGTTTGAACTTCTTAGAAATTTGCTTAGTAAAAGAAATAATGTGAATCTTACAAGAAAGATAACTGGAAAAAGAAATGCCATGAGTTTTAAGAGGAGGAGAATGTGTGAATTGCGTTTGTTAG
>JABUQX010049006.1:30000-37500 GCA_015478945.1 Trachelipus rathkii | reverse complement strand
AGGAAATGCCTGTCGCGCCCTTCGATGTGCCGTGGTGTGCGGTAGACCTATGGCAGGCCTCCGTTGCCGGTAATTATGTTCCGCAAGGGGTCTAGGCACTGTATTGTCACTCACCCTGGTGCCGTGTACCTCCAACCAGCTGTATCTGCAAATGTCGTGCCGTTGTGTGGAGCTCTCGTAATGTACGCAAACGTATAAATCTGTCTTCCACGGGTGTTGTGGCTCTGGGCCTACCTTGTCCTCGTTGTAGATCATGGGTCAGGGTTACCTGGTACCGTTGGACCACCTGAGCAATCGTTGTATCTCTACACCGAACCGTCGACCAAGTGCCCGGTACCCGTGTCCTTCGGAGTAGAGTGTTGTTATCTGCACGCACTGATCTCTTGACAATTGACGCACTTTCCTCTCCATGTTTATCGGAGTCGCTTCGTATGTGAATGATCCCTCGCTCGATTATACCCCCGACATAACCTACTCCCACCTATCCCAGGTCTATGTTACGTGTTTATGTTTTCTAATTATCGCTCTTGGTGGACAGCCCATACTGCAGCGAATTCTCTGCGGGGCGGTTACATAGTTACACATATACTGTCGTGTGTGTTGGTGTGGGGTTCCAATGGGCTAGGGGCCTTCCCGTTCCTGGGAGTGATATTTACCCTAGTGGTGCGTCATTTTTGATGAGTAATATATATATATATATATATATATTATATATTATATATACTATATATATAGATATATAAATTATATATATATATATATATTATATATATAATATATATATAGTAATATTAAATATATATATATATATATATATATATTAATATATATATATAAGATAATTAATTATATTATATTATCATAGTATATATATATTTATATATACTATATATATAGAAATATATAGTATATTATAAATATAAATAATATATATAAATAATTATCAAATATACTTATTATAGATATTATATATAAAATATAAATATATATATTATATATATTTATATATTATAATATATAATAATATATAATATATATATATATATATATATATATATATATATATATATATATATATATATATATATATATATTATATATATAATATATAATATATATAATTATATATATTAATATATTATAATATATATATATATAATATATATATATATATATATATATATATATATATATATATATATATATATATATATATATATATATATATATATATATATATATATATATATATATATATATATATATATTGAAAAAACTTTACTTTAACGTAAATGATAAATTATGTGATGAAATACCCTTGGCAATATAAAATTTCTTTATTAATACATTTAAAAAAACTTTACTTTAACGTAAATGATAAATTATGTGAATGAAATACAAATTTTTAAAAAAAATTCTTTATTAATACATTCAATATACCAAATATTAATAATTTAATGATATTCATTATTCTAGTTTTAATTTAAGCTTTCGTCTAACACAGTTTGAAAGACTTCTTTCAGAAATGAAATACAGGAACTAAAATATTTATTTACATTAAAACTACGAAAAAACATTGGTTGGTTAGTTGTTTAAAAATCTCTCCTCTTGACGTCCTTTAAGAAGTTTGAAGTGAGCAAAATAGAATTCTGAATACTGTCCAATTTTATATATCCCTGCATTTTGTTGAAATTTTTCGTATTATAGATAATAACTGATTCTATTATTTTTCTTTTTTTAATATGACTGCAAAATTTTATGGGGGAAGCATCCTGTAAATTGATTTTATGGTTCTTAACTGATCGATGTGTGGTTAAAGCAGAGTTTTCGGAATCATCGATTAAATCTTGCTTGTGTTGATTCATTCTTCTTAAATAATCACAAGTTTCTCCGACATATACCTCAGGGCAGTCAAAACAAGGTATCTTATAAATACATTGAGAAGTATGAATATTGGATTTAGGGGGTTTGAAAATCTTTTTTAGGGGAATGGTATTTAATTTTTTGGTAAAACAAATATTTGTTTGGAGATGTTGGTTTAATTTTATAATTTATAAAGTTATACGGGGTGGGAAGAATAGTTAAATTAGTTTTTGTGTCAGGGGGATTACTATTATAATATTTTAATTTTGCTTTGTGGTAAGCTGAATAAATGAAATGTTGAGGATAATTAAGTTTTGTGAACGTTGAGAAAAGAAATTTAGTTTCAGTAGATAGATTAGTAGGAGAACAGATATTAAATGCTCTAAGATAAAGAGATGTGAGAGTAGCTAATTTGGTGTTATAGGTGTGTGTAGAAAACCAATGTATATATGATGAAGAAGAAGTTGGTTTTCTATAGACAGAAAAAGAAAGATGTGTAGAGTTTTTCCAAGAAATTAGTGTGTCTAAAAAAGGTAAAGAAGAGTTTTGGGGTAATTCATGTGTGAAAGAAATAGAAGGATGAATGTTGTTAATTAAATGTAAAATGTCTTTGGAATAGAACAGAAGACATCATCCACATAGCGAAGCCATGTGGAGTTGGAAAGGAGGGGGGTGATTGATTATATACTGATGTTCAATTAGCTCCATAAAAATATTACTTAAGATGGGGGAAAGAGGAGAACCCATAGCAAGGCCAGAAATTTGTTTGAAGAAAAGATTGTCAAAGGTGAAATAACTGTGTTCGAGAGTAAGAAGAATAAGTTTTTTAATAAGAATAAAAGGGTAATTTAACTCGACATTATTTTCTAATAAGTATTTCTCTAAGAGATCAAGTGTAAAATGAACAGGGACAGATGTAAATAAAGAGGTAACGTCAAAGCTTAGAAAAAGATGTGTAGAGGGGTTTAAAGTTTGAATGCGTTTGATAAAATCTATCGTGTTCTAAAGGTGGGAATTAGAAATTTTGCCTATTAAAGGTTTAAGTTGAGAAGAAAGCCAAGATGATAATTTATATGTTACACAATTGATATTAGAAATAATCGGACGTAAGGGATGGTTTTGTTTATGAATTTTTGGGAGGCCGTAAAACTGAGCTAAGTTGGTCATGTAGGATTTATTATTATTATGAATGGATGGGAACTGTTTACAGATATGTTTAAGATTTTTATTAAATTCAATTTGGGAGTTTTTTAAGGGATTGTTATTAATTTTGGTATATGTGTTACCATCAGAAAGGATATTGTTACATTTACTAATATAATCTTTGTGGTTGAGAATAACTATTTGATTGCCTTTATCACTTTTTGAAATAACTATTTCTTTGTTTTTCTTGAGATCTGATAGAGCTTTATAAAATTTAATCGGTAGTTTTTCTTGTCTGTTACCACTAACTAATTCATTTAGTAATATACCTTTTAGTAAATCTTTATTGACAGAGTGATCATTTGTAAATTTGGTCCATATATCGAAATCGTTGAAAAATTGTAAAATATTGTCTGATTTTTCCAATGCAAACGAAAGTCCATATCCTAATAACAGCTTTTCGTCTGGTTTAAGTATATAGTTTGAAAGGTTAACTATCGAATCATAATTAGAAGAACGATACCACAGACTCTGTTTAAAAATGTGATCGAATTTATAGTTCAAAGAACGGAACTTTTTACTTACTATAATGTTTTTTGATTCATGTGCGCTATCAAGTAAAGTTGTAAAGTTTTCCAATTGGTTAGGAAAACATGCATACCAGTGATTCTGAAAAGACTTAAAAGCCATATGGTATTTTCTAAAACTTGCTTTGATTTCAATTTTAACTTCGTAGATTTTTTCCATTATGTATATATTGTGATCTTTATTTTAGTTTGTGTAAAGTTTTTTTAAATGTATTAATAAAGAAATTTTATATTGCCAAGGGTATTTCATCACATAATTTATCATTTACGTTAAAGTAAAGTTTTTTCAATATAAAATGATACCCGGAAGAAACGGCATAATTTTAGATTACCCTTCGAGGAAATTATTTCTTAATTACAAAAATAAAATGATCTCGGCTAACATCAAAAAGTGCCAATTGAAGTTCTTGAAGAAGTGTTTGAACAATCTTGTAATACCTAGAACTTTGATTCCGAAATTCTTACATAAGGAAAAATTTAACCCCTTTTCTTCAGCAAAAAGATTCATCTTAGTGGAAAAAATCAACGAAGTTAAAATTGAAATCAAAGCAAGTTTTAGAAAATGCCATATGGCTTTTAAGTCTTTTCAGAATCACTGGTATGCATGTTTTCCTAACCAATTGGAAAACTTTACAACTTTACTTGATAGCGCACATGAATCAAAAAACATTATAGTAAGTAAAAAGTTCCGTTCTTTGAACTATAAATTCGATCACATTTTTAAACAGAGTCTGTGGTATCGTTCTTCTAATTATGATTCGATAGTTAACCTTTCAAACTATATACTTAAACCAGACGAAAAGCTGTTATTAGGATATGGACTTTCGTTTGCATTGGAAAAATCAGACAATATTTTACAATTTTTCAACGATTTCGATATATGGACCAAATTTACAAATGATCACTCTGTCAATAAAGATTTACTAAAAGGTATATTACTAAATGAATTAGTTAGTGGTAACAGACAAGAAAAATTACCGATTAAATTTTATAAAGCTCTATCAGATCTCAAGAAAAACAAAGAAATAGTTATTTCAAAAAGTGATAAAGGCAATCAAATAGTTATTCTCAACCACAAAGATTATATTAGTAAATGTAACAATATCCTTTCTGATGGTAACACATATACCAAAATTAATAACAATCCCTTAAAAAACTCCCAAATTGAATTTAATAAAAATCTTAAACATATCTGTAAACAGTTCCCATCCATTCATAATAATAATAAATCCTACATGACCAACTTAGCTCAGTTTTACGGCCTCCCAAAAATTCATAAACAAAACCATCCCTTACGTCCGATTATTTCTAATATCAATTGTGTAACATATAAATTATCATCTTGGCTTTCTTCTCAACTTAAACCTTTAATAGGAAAAATTTCTAATTCCCACCTTTCCAACACGATAGATTTTATCAAACGCATTCAAACTTTAAACCCCTCTACACATCTTTTTCTAAGCTTTGACGTTACCTCTTTATTTACATCTGTCCCTGTTCATTTTACACTTGATCTCTTAGAGAAATACTTATTAGAAAATAATGTCGAGTTAAATTACCCTTTTATTCTTATTAAAAAACTTATTCTTCTTACTCTCGAACACAGTTATTTCACCTTTGACAATCTTTTCTTCAAACAAATTTCTGGCCTTGCTATGGGTTCTCCTCTTTCCCCCATCTTAAGTAATATTTTTATGGAGCTAATTGAACATCAGTATATAATCAATCACCCCCTCCTTTCCAACTCCACATGGCTTCGCTATGTGGATGATGTCTTCTGTTCTATTCCAAAGACTACTAATTTCAATGACATTTTACACTTAATCAACAACATTCATCCTTCTATTTCTTTCACACATGAATTACCCCAAAACTCTTCATTACCTTTTTTAGACACACTAATTTCTTGGAAAAACTCTACACATCTTTCTTTTTCTGTCTATAGAAAACCAACTTCTTCTTCATCATATATACATTGGTTTTCTACACACACCTATAACACCAAATTAGCTACTCTCACATCTCTTTATCTTAGAGCATTTAATATCTGTTCTCCTACTAATCTTATCTACTGAAACTTAAATTCTTTCTCAACGTCACAAAACTTAATTACCTCACATTTCATTTATTCAGCTACCCACAAAGCGAAAATTAAAATATTTATAATAGTAATCCCCTTGACACAAAAACTAATTTAACTTATCTTTCCCACCCCGTATTAAATTTAAATTATAAAAATAAAACAACACCCCCCAAAGAAATTATTTTTTTTAAAAAAAAATTAATAACCATTCCCCTAAAAAAGATTTTCAAACCCCCTAAATCCAATATTCATACTTCTCAATGTATTTATAAGATACCTTGTTTTGACTGCCCTGAGGTATATGTCGGAGAAACTTGTGATTATTTAAGAAGAATGAATCAACACAAGCAAGATTTAATCGATGATTCCGAAAACTCTGCTTTAACCACACATCGATCATTTAAGAACCATAAAATCAATTTACAGGATGCTTCCCCTTTAAAATTTTGCAGTCATATTAAAAAAAGGAAAATAATAGAATCAGTCATTATCTATAATACGAAAAATTTCAACAAAATGCAGGGAGATATAAAATTGGACAGTATTCAGAATTCTATTTTGCTCACTTCAAACTTCTTAAAGGACGTCAAGAGGAGAGATTTTTAAACAACTAACCAACCAATGTTTTTTCGTAGCTTTAATGTAAATAAATATTTTAGTTCCTGTATTTCATTTCTGAAAGAAGTCTTTCAAACTGTGTTAGACGAAAGCTTAAATTAAAACTATCATTATGTATATATTGTGATCTTTATTTTAGTTTGTGTAAAGTTTTTTTAAATGTATTAATAAAGAAATTTTATATTGCCAAGGGTATTTCATCACATAATTTATCATTTACGTTAAAGTAAAGTTTTTTCAATATAAAATGATACCCGGAAGAAACGGCATAATTTTAGATTAAATAATTTGAATATCTGTGCAATCGATAATAAAGAAAATTAACAATTATTATCACTATTCCTACATATTTTGAAAGGTTAACGTTAACGATTAACGTTAACTTCCTTTACATTCTTTACCGATAAACGCTTTAATGATTAACGCCGTTAATTTTTTTTTGTTAACGATTAAAGATTAACGGGCGTTAACTTTCTCATTAATGGTGCCCACCTTTGTATATATATATATTATATATATAATATATATATATAATATAATATATATTATTATATATATATATAAATACTATATATATATATATTATATATATAATATATATTATATAATATAGATATATATCACTTTTATTACTCTTAATATGTTAATATATATATATATATATATATACTATATATATATATATATATATATACAGAGATAGAGATAATATATATATATAATATATATATATTATATAATATATATATATATATATATATATATATATATATATGTATATATATAATAATATATTATATATAAACAATATTAAGAGTTAATAACAGTTCGATAGGCGGTGATAGTGATAATAATAATGATTTTAAAATATTACTTTTTAATATAGTGAATAGTGGTGAATAATATTAATAGATAGTAATATATAGTGTAGTGCATAATAATATAAATATTAAAGCATAGTGTGTATAATAATAATAATAATAATAATAATAATAATAATAATAATAATAATAATAATAATAATAATAATAATAATAATAATAATAATAATAATAATAATAATAATAATAATAATAATAATAATAATAATAATAATAATAATAATAACAACAATAAAAAATTAATAATAATAATAATAAAATAATATAATAATAATAATCATAATAATAATATAATATAATAATAATGAATAATTTAATAATCATA
>JABUQX010049006.1:0-25000 GCA_015478945.1 Trachelipus rathkii | reverse complement strand
AATATTATTACTATATATTTATATAATTCTATATAATATATATATATATATATATTATATACTATATTATATAAATATATTATATATATATATATATATATATATATATATATATATATATATATATATATATTATATATATATATATATATATAGTATATATAAATAAGTGAAGCTCATTTTTCCGAAATATTAATTCTCCTTTTTTTCTGTGTTTTATTTTACAAAAAAAAGGTTAAAATTTAAATTTCTCAAATTATTTAGTTTCATTACTTTTTTTAAACCCATCGTATCCTATTGGTCTTACCGCTCAAAACCTATATATATATATTAATATTTATATATATATAATATACTCTATATTACTATATATATATATATATATATATATATTTATATATATATTATATATATATATATATAATATATATATATATATATTAGTAGTATATATTATAATATATATAATATATATATTATATCATATATATATATATATATATATATATATATTATTATATATATTATATATATATATAATTATAGTATATATATATATAGTATATAATATATATTATATATATAAATATATATTTTATATAATATATATATATATATATATATATATCATATATATATCATCACCCATCTTCATTCAACATAACTGGGGGTAAAGTGCGTCACATGCACCGGGAACAGAAAAGTAGTAGAAGAATGCGACTCAAGTCGAAAAGAAATCCCAGCTATACCAATCCCTTGATTTCTTTAAATGAGAACTTGTCGCAGTTAGAAAAATTAACCCTAGGGCTTCACGAGACCACGAAGGACCCTCATTGTGGCATCTCATCAACGTAGGGTTCCTCCCTTGGCTCAGGCGGGCCAGAATCATACTCCCTCACAAAACTCCGCCCTTCACCCCTGTTATGCACCTTCTTCTCGCTACTGCTAAACTCACATTCCTCTCCTTCAATCATTCTTTCGCTGAATTAATTAATTATTTTTTCGGTCTCCCAACCGGTCGCCTCCCAGCACACTCACCTCTATATATCCACTTCACCAACCGACTATCATCTATCCTTTCCACATGACTAAACCATTTTAATGTACTTTCATTTATTATCTCAATAACTCCTTTTTTCACACCACACAACTCCTTAATGCATTCACTCCTCATTTTATCAATTCTTCTCACACCTAACAAAGCCCTACGATTGTCCATCTGAACACGTTGTACTTTAGATTTATACCTCTTATTCCAGACCACAGTATCACTACTATACTTTAACACAGGTAACAACATGCCCTCATATAAAACCCAATCGCACTCAGGACTTAGTATCTTTACATCCACCAAGGATTTAAATGTACCAGCCACCTTCCTACCATTCACAACTTTCCTACTACTCTCTGCATCATCCGTTCCCTTTTTACCCAACATGTATCCTAAATCTTTAAACTCAGACACTTGGTCCAGTTGCTCTCAATTCAACATAACTTCACACCTAGGACTGTCCTCACTCAAAACCATAACCTTACTCTTATCTACGTTTACTTTAGGTGGCACTATTTTTACACACCCTGCCAAATCGATCTACCATTCCTCTCAAACTATCTTCATATTCGCCACACAAAACCAATGAATCTGCATATAATAGGTATGGCACTATCCAGTCTCTTCCATTCTCCATCATTCTAACAACTTCCACATCACCCCACCTCTAATTCTTTCATAAACCCATCCATATACAAAATTAGTAACCAAGGAGACATAAAACATCCTTGCCTTACTCCGCTATTAATATTAAACCAATCATTTTCAACTCCATTTATTCTTACACACGCTTCACTATCGTCATACATACTTTTGATTCAATTCAAAAGCCACCTCCAGCACCAAATATCATTAACACCTGACATAGAGTTTCTCTATTAATCCTATTATGCGCCTGTTGCAAATCCAGAAAACCTAAATACAATTTATTCTCCTTCTCTTTCATTTTCTCAATCATTTGTGTCAATGTAAAGAGTAAAGATTTGAACCATAGATCCTCTACTACTTCTAAATGCACCTTGCTCTTCACCAAAATCCCAGCATATATGTTCCCTACAGCACTCAATAAACCAATTCATCTATAGTTACTACAGTTAACCTTATCCCCCTTTCCCTTTTATAAGGGTACTATTACTGCTCTCCTCCAATCCCTGGGAACTATACCCTCCATAAACGTTTTGCTACACAACTTTCAAATCCAGTTAATTACCATCTCGCCTCCGTTCTTGATCATTTCTCCAATAATATTCATCTACACCTGCAGATTTACCATTCTTCTTATTTCTCACTCTACCCAATGATTTCAACCCCAAGATACTTATTCTTTCTTGCACCAACAAACCCACAAACATTCACTATCACCTCTTCATTACTACAAATGTTATGCAGATTTTCGAAGTGTTTTCTCCACACCCTCCTCACATTCATTTCATCAGTTACGAAAGCACCATCCTTATTCAATGTTCTATACCGATTCCCTTTATTCTCATTCTTAATCTTTCGCTATATACTAGTATATATAAATATATATGGCTCATGTACATTATCTCTGTCTCATGAAGCTGAAGTCAATTTTTTTCTATAGTTACGTTATCGAGCAAAATGTTGAACGGATCGCGCATAGTGACAAGAGTTGGAACTATTTTCATATATATTTATATAACTTGTTGTTTTTTGAAACGATGGAAAGTGAAATAAAATATATAATAATATAAGTTTCTTTAGGTTAAGTAAGGTTATGTTACGTTAAGTAAGGTTATTTTATGTTACGTAATTTAGCATAGATTTAAACTTTTTTAAGTATTTTTAAATTTGTGAAGCTCCTTTATTACAACACAGTTTTATTTTGATTTTTCCTAAATGTGTTGGGTCGGATTCATACAATCGAAAGCGATATAAATATGGACCGGGATAAAAGACATGATCCACACACACGACACACACACACACACACACACACACACAACACACACACACACACAACACACACACACAGATCCACACAGGAAACACACACACCACACACACACACACCCACAACAACACACACACACACACGCACAACACATATAATATATATATATACTATATATATATTATATATATATTATAGGTATATATATATATATATATATATTATAATATATGATATATATATATATATTATATATATATATTATTATATATATATATATATATATATATATAATAAATGACGCATCACGAAGAGGCCAGGCATGTAACTAGAAAACTAAGAATGTTAAGTGAAAATAAAATACTTTTTGTTTCAGTAAGCAATTTCATCGATGAAACTTAAAAAAAAAATATTATTCTAATATTTTTATAATCGGAGCCTTAAATATTAGTGTAATCTTAGATCTGGCAAGCTTACGCTGTGATTGACCTTGAATCCCTGCATTCGTTCACGAGAGCAAGTGTTGCCAAATATTGTTTTTTATTATACGCTTTTTGAGAAATGCTATTTTTCTTTATATCTTTTTTAAGGGGGTTCGAGCCGACGAGGGACAGCAGGGGGGGAGAGTCCCCCCCGCATGCGTCCCCCGGTAAGGCCCGAGAAACCCGACTCTGTTCATCTTGAAGTTTTTACCGTGGGTATTCTTTAGTAAAAAAAAAATTCAACAATTGGCACCTTGAGCGCTCCCTCGGAGTCTCGAGCTATTTCGTATTCTCAAAACCGATTTTCCAACATTTTTTAACAATTTTAAATTGTTTAAAAAGCGTTTTTTTTTTATTTCATGGGTAAAATATGTCTCCTGATTAATAAAGATGATATTTATTTTCGTGTAGCTGTTTATAGTTTTTTTAGTTTACTTGCATGTGTCTTCGGGATGCTAATATATATATATATATATATAAGATTCCAGTATTATAATATATATATATATTATATAATCATATATATTATATTATATATTATATAATGTATAATTATATAGTGATATATATATATATATATTTATATATATAGGAACAGAAGAACATTAGAAGATAAAAATTTGGGATAATCTTGTTTGAATTGTTTAATATAGATATATAAATTAATTAGAGTACATTTTATACTCAAAATATAAAATCCCCAAAAAAAAAGGGTTTATAATTTTAAAGGGGAGGATTCAATATTTGAATTTTTTTCCGACCCCATTTTAAGCCACCACTATTAGTAAAATGGCAATAAAATTCTTAAATTTCAGACAATTTTGATGGGAAAAAAAAGCAAACAGCAGCTTTTTCTGTACATCTAGAACGTCATTTTCGGGTGTTTTTATGTGTCTGTAGTAGTGTTTGGCCGAGCACCGCGGATTTTTGTTGCGCACGCAAGCCGCTCCGCCACCGGGGAGGTCGTGCACCAGCACCGCACCGCAAACCACCCATCATCCTACCGGCACCGCACGGCTCTTTTGCAGGAAAGCACCCGCCCGCACCGCACGAGAGGGTGGAGCCACAGCGCACCGCATCCACTAAAATTTGCGCACTACGCAGGCCCCGAACCCGGCACCGCACCGGCATATATATATAGTATATATAAATATATTATATAATATATATATATATATATATATCATATATATATATATATATATATTAGTATATTATATATATATGAGAAGGAAAGTAGCGCTCCTTAAGCGTTGAGATTACCCACCATTGAGCACATATGGAGTCTTAGAGTACATACCATGGCACTCCAGTGCAATTGTTTCTTCCCTTTTGTGCTCATATCCATTCTTCTTACGATGGAGTAAGCTCTCCCTTATCACACACCATAAAATACAATACAGACAACACTTACCTGCTAAAACGAAAATAAAAAATGGTGTAAAATGGCAGCCACCCGATTACTTAGAGAAGCCTATAGGGGTAGCTTCCAAAAATAACCTTACTATCACACCATTAAAATGCGCATTGACAGCTCCGGTGATTGGAGTTGGTGCCTTCATCACGATTGGCCGGCCTATTTTGATGTACGATCGCCTTTCTTCATAAAATTTCTCCAACCTTCTCGGTTTTAAATCTATTGTTCATTTGTGTGAACATGCACCTCTCCTCCTCTAAACTGATCGTGTTATTCTACGCGAATTTGGTTTTTAAGCGTTCGACTTCAAGCTCTACTCCTGTTGACTCCACTATTTCTTCTCGACATTTTCAAGACAAAAGGCAGGTTGTGCCAATGTGTGCAATCGTTTGTTCCCGCGGCTTTGAATTTAAAGTTTTCCGAATATTCTACCTAATGGCGCAATATAACCTGTCCTAATAAATTAGAACACATTCTCTCTCTCTTCACAATTTCTCTGAGATCATCATTCTTGGTTTATTCAACGTGTCTCCACGGTCCACTGCTTTTACTCTAGTTATAAAGATATAGTTTAGTGAAGTCACTTAGGCCATTTCTCCATCCCAAATGCCTTGAGTAGTTGGTACAGCCCTTTAACCCATATCTCCCGATGTCGCTTTGGATGAACCCAACATTACTAGAACTTTTCCTAATCTCCAATTCTTATCCTTATTCTGTTAAATTCTTTCCTCCCTGGGTTTCTCCGATCCCTCTCTTACCTCTGTTTCCTGTTCTATCTCTTCAAGTCTTCCCCAGGAAAGACCCCTACTACGGGGAGAAAACGTTTTTGGCACTTCGGTCCTGCAAACTGGTCGGACTTGCGGTCGTACTTCTATGATTTCCAATGGAATGACTACAGTTTCCGTGGAAAGGGTCTCTCGAAGTGTGCAGAATGCGATCCGATGTGATTCTCTTTGCCATAGAGGAATTCATTCCATATTCTTTCACTTCCACTAAATCTCAGATCCTTGGTTTAACTCTAGCTGTTCTCGTGCTATTCGCCGCAGGGACTCTGCCTTAGGAATTACTGTCATCTTCAAATTCCAGAAACCCTTGGCACCTTGCCACTTATATTTCATCCCAAATCGTCAAAAATCTAGTTCTCCATTTGGACACCAAAAATTGTTTTTGCTCAGTTGAAATGCAATATCTACTGGCTTCCTCTAAACTCACGTAATATCTGAACATTTTCAAAAATGTTATCTTAGCTTTGCTCTTCCCTCTTACCCTTTTTTAGTTTCTTACGAAGGCACTACTTGCGTCTTAAAGCCTTCAAATAAAGCTTAATTCGTCGATCAAACCATTTAAGGTGATCCCACCATTGACGATTCCGGAGCTTTTCCCCCCCCCCCACTACCTCATTTATACCTATGTTATAAATTAATTTCTTCAAAAGACTTTATTTCTGATCTCAATAAACTAAATTCAAGAAAGCATAATGGTTTTGGCAGTAATCCTCTAGTATCTTCTCAAACTTGGTGCTTTTGAAGCTTCCACGCTGACGTTTTGGTTAAATTATTTCTGCGCCTTCTGTCTTTCCTACTTTGGCCCTTTTTCTTGCTGGAAAGGTGCTCCTGTACAAAAAAGAGAACCAATCTCAACGCCCTCCAAATATCGCCAAATCTCTCTAACTTCTGTTCTTTCTATAGTTTTCGAATCTAACCCTAGCAGGAAGGTTTAAAAAACATCTCCATTCTTCTAATCTTTTCTCTGCTCGCCAATGTTTTATGTCTCTTGGTCCTCTTTTCTTTCAGTATTTTGGTGAATGCCATGGCTCCTTTAAATCTATAATAGTGGTGTTGCCTCATGATGGTTTTCTGCTTTTATTCCTAAACTCTGTTCTAAACCTTTTCATAAAGGAGCCTCTCGTTGGGTATTGCTTCATCTCACATCTACCTGCCAATGTCGAAGAATTCACCCTTCAGGTTATGGCTTCCCTCAATTTTGATAGACGTCCGTTTCAACAACAATTAGCTCATGCTAGAAGGCCCCCTTGGAATCAACTATGTAATCTGATCTTCTCGAATTTCCTTTGATGTGTATGGAACAGGTGTTTCAATTACGTCTAAAAAGCTGTCATTGCTCCTCCATCTTTTCCCACTCCATATTTTTCAACACGGCTAATAACGTCTTTCTTTGAAAACACATAACTCAAACCTTCGTCTGTCTCAATATTCATGGTGTTTATTTTTCTCCGTGACCTTAATTGGAAGATTCATATTACTTCTCTGTTTAAAACAAGGCTTCAAAGGTTGGGTGTTCTGAAGCACATTCAGAATTTCTTCACGCCACCTCAGTTTGATATTTACAGGGGGGTCGTTTGCCCCTGTGTATAGAGTATGCCTCACTCATCTGGAGTGATTACACTCACACTGTTCCTCTTTAAATTGTTGAGTCTAGGGCTTTTCGTCTTATTAAGTGATTTGTTGCATCACTCTCTTTTTTTCATCGTTATTATAACGGACACTGCTCTTCTGAGCTCTTCAATCACATACCTCCTCCATTGAGAAGGGTTCTTGCGACACAACTTTCTACACAGTCTCATATTTTTTCTATGCTCTCTCTGACCTCAGTCTTAACAGCTATGTTCAATCTTCACATGACTGGTAAAGTCTGGAACATACCTCCCGCTATCTATTTTCCAAACTACCCTATAAACACTTTTGCGTGCAATACTTTAATAACACCGTACGATACCTTTAATTTTGTAAATCACAAGAAAAGCTAAAATTGCTGTAACAACCATTCCAGCGACTATTTTTTTTTTTATTGAGAAAAGGTGTGAAGAATAATATATATATAAGGTATTAATATATATATATTATATATATATATATATATATATAAATATAAGTATATATAATATATTTATTATATAATTTATTTTATATATATATATAATATAATATATATATACTATATATATATTATGTATATTATATATATATATGAGAGTTATTATATATATATATTCGCATCTTTTAAATATTTCGCATTGACTTTCGCATTCACAAATATTGAAAATAAATTATTTGCATTTGCACTCGGAAACTCGGAATACTATTAGAAAATGTTCTGATGGAAATTTTTTTAGAAAATTTAGCAACTTTTGTGAGAAACTGATTAGAATTAGTTGACTAGTGCCGTTCTCAAGGTAGTAACAGTAATTTGAGTCAATCGAAATCTAGCAATATTAATTAATATTGATAGAGGCTCGTACTTGTGAGTATGTTCGCTTTTCGAATCAACTGTTGAAGGAACCAGTTGTATCTTATACAGTGTGGTTGGGACTACTGTCGATATTGTTTCCCATGGGCGTAACATACCTTTGCAATTCGTAATTATTTCTCAGATAGGAAGAATGATATTCCGGTTATGAGACTATCTACAGCATCAAAAAACAAGGAAAATGTAGAAAGGAAAATGAGTAAAAAAGGTAAAAGGATCCCCATTCCAGATTTAAGAAAGGAATGAAATTAGTCTTGAAACTAAGTATAAAATTAAATATTGGGACAATGAAACGAAAAAATCATAAAGGATGGATATAGTAAATTTAGAGAAATTATTAGTAAAGGATGATCTGCTTCGTCACGCTTGAAATTCTGTTTTGTACGGCTAGCAAAGTATCGGTCTCTTCATCACTACCAAAGGAATGTACTTACAAGAGATATTATTTGAAAGTAAAAGTTTTCAAAATTAATAACATCTATCAAATAATCATCCAAGCTAGCTTTCTCCACCAACGAATGGTCAGATACTCAATCAGCAGTTTCTTGTTTTCTCTGAGTAGTCATGCGTTGACAACAATTATTTCAGAAGCCAAATTTTGTGTCTTGCTCTGAACCTCTCTCACTGAATGTCACACAGGTGAACATATCAGTGACGTATTTAATGAAATGTTGTCGAAATGGAACCTATTCACAGATGATGTCCACTGTGTCCTGAGAGATGTTGGTGCCAATATAAAGAAAGTTAATGTTTCTTCTTGAGTGACAGCACAAACTCCGTCAGTCTCAACATTAGTCTAATGTCGTGACACTCCCAACAAGAGCCAACGATTCTCTCAATATGATTAATTGCGGCACACTTGAATCATTCGACCATATGGTTCAGTAAGAACTAAATAAATACAAGGCCAGGATTAAGTTCGCTACTTTCATGTAATAAGCATGACGTTTTACTCTGAATTTTGTTAACGGTTGCAAGAACTTAATGACTGCCTTCTGCAGTACGGCGTTCTGATGATAAAAAAATGTCCTTCCATCCAATTGCAATTCTAATCTAATTTCTAACCAAATTGTTAATTTGTTCTCCAATCATTTAAAGATATCAATATGATAATCAGCAAACACTTGTTTGTCTTCCTCTCGTAATAACTTTGAAGATAGTATTAATATCCTCAGACAATGACAGTCATGGAATAAAAATGATGAGAGAGGCGATAATGAGCACTTTCTCTCCTCTAAATTTATGGTTCGGTTACATTTGTTATTGTAACATTAATGATGGGACAATGAACATCATTAAATGGAAACTATTTGTTTACCTTTCCATCGTTAATTTTGATAAACCTCGGAATTGGAATATCAGCGTGTTCCTACTAAACTTAAGTGATCCTACATCGTTTAATTTTCTGCTCCTAAAAATAACTTTTGTAAACCTTCTTTCCTACTCTTATCGCTTCTGATGAAATCTGGTTAGCCATACATCTACTGAAGGGCATATATATTAATATATATATATATAATATATATATTAGTATATATATATTATATATATATATATATATATATATATATTATATATAGTATATATGAATATTATATATATATTTATATAATTATATATATGTATATATATATATATATATATATAATATATATAGTATATATATATATATATATTATATATATATATATATTATATTATATATAATATATGATATATAATATATATCATAATATATGGAAATCAAAAGTATGTAATGAAGATAGTGAGCGTGTTGTAAGAATAGAAAAAAATTAAGTTGCAAAAAGTGATTGGTTTAATATTAAATAGCGGAGTGAGGCAGGGATGTGTTGTGTGTCCCCTTGGGTTATTCAATTTGTATATGGATGGGGGTTATGAAAGAATTAGAAATGGTGGTGGCAGAAAATGGTGTTTGAATGATGGGAGAATGGCGGTGAGTGGAGGGTGGCCCTACCTATTATATGCGGACAATTTGGTTTTTGTGTGGCGAATCTGAAAGAGAGTTTGAGAGGATATATTAGTAGAGAGATTTGGCAGGATGTGTTAAAAGGAGGGTTTTTGAAAGTAAACGTAGATAAGAGGTAAGGTTATGGTTGTGAGTGAGGAACGTCCTCGGTGTGAGTTATGTTAGATGGTGGCAGCTGGAACAAGTGTCTGAAGTTTACATATTTAGGATATATGTTGGATGAAAAGGGAAGGATGATGCAGAGTGTAGTAGGAAAGTTTGTGAATGGCAAGTAAAGTGGTAGTGCATTAAATTTGTTGTGGATGTAAGGGACTAAGTCTTGAGTGCACTAGGGTCAAACTGAAGGGTATGTTGTTACAATGTTTTAATGTCATACTAGTGAACTAATGGTCTGTGGAGACCGCAGAAAAAGTGGATTGAGTCAGTAAACGATGTCTGAAGGAAGAGAATGTGAGTATATAATATATATATATCGAGAAGAAAGTCATAATAGGAGTGAATTGCGGGGTTTTGTGGGGATATGGTTGTGGCCCACTGGGCGGGATGAACCTACACTTGACGATATGCCATAAGTGAGGGTCCGTCGCGGTCCGTGAAGCTCTAGGGTGGACTTTCTACCTGCGACGAGTTCTCATTGTTTCCAGTGCATGTATCGCACCTTACTCCCAATCTGGGGAAAAAGGGTAAGATAAGAAATATATATATATATATATATATATATATATATATTATATATATATATTATAGTATATAAATATTATATATATATATAAAATATATATATATATAATATATATATATATATATTATATATATATATATATATTATATAGGGTGTCTCACAAGTTATGTTCAGCGGTGTATCAACCATACGGGATGTTAAGTATGAAATGTGTAAGAATATAAGTTCGATTATTAAATTCATTAAGGAGGATGGGATATATTTACGTTGGTGTCTGCGCACGCGCAATACAAAAACCGCGCACCACAAACATGAGAATGTCGAATGGGATGAATATATTTTTTATGGCTTTTGTGAAATGCACTAAAAAATGAGGCGGGCTCTTCCTCTCGACATTATTTGCATAACGGTAGTTCGTTTCACGCATTGCACCCATAAACAACTAGACGCCCTCCGTAGACATCATGTGCCTACAAAAAGCCGAAACGTGTCAATATGAAATAATTAGGGTTAATACAATAGGTAGTATCCATAGTATAAAAATCGATACAGCTAACAAAGGAATTAAATTAAATACCTAATGCATACCCTTTTTAGATTACACTTTGATATGTAGCCTAATAAATACGGCAATGTTAATGTGTACAACCAACAACAGCTATCATCTGGAGGTTATGTCCATAACCTACAAATTATGCGTAATGAAGTGTAGGAAACGTATAACTTCAGAGTGGTTTGTTTAGTCCAGAACCATACCAATTTGGAAGCATGGCCACGTGACCAGTCATAAAGGACATGTTGGGAGTGTACATGAAGCAAAACAGGATATGCTCGCAGAATTGCTGCAGAATATAAATGGGGGAAAAAAAAAAAAAAAACGTTTATCCACATCGACGACCGCACGAGCCAACATGAATTCAATAGAGTTTAAGCAGACGGTTTCAGGTACAAGGTTCGATAGTTTCAACGCCCTCAATCACATACTTGGAGGGGGGGTCGTGTCCGTTACATTCGAGTCGAACTGGACGTTCTGCTATACACCCATGAAAATCCAACGTCCTCATTACGGCAGGCTAGTTCGGTCTTGGGAATATCGAAGGAAACCATACGACGGATTTGTGTTGTATACATGTATCCATATAGGCCACACATTGTGCATGGTTTGCATCATGGAGACCAACAACGGCGGCTGGGATTCCTGGCTGTCATTGATTGCCTTCTAATGGATGTACCGGACTTATTGGAAAATATCTTATGGACCAATGAATCTGGCTTTACCAATAACGGTATGTATAACAGGTGGAACTTCAGACATTGGGCGGAAACAAACCCCCACTCAGTCAACGTTTGGTGTGGTATACTCAATAGTAGGATTATCGGGCCTTACTTCTTCGAGGGAAATTTGACAGGACAGCGTTACCTCCATTTCCTGCAGACCGTCCTTGTTAACCTCCTAAGTGATATACCTTTAAAACGAGGAATATATTACTAACATGATGAGTGCCAAGCACATAATGCAGCTATAGTGACGACTGACGACCTACCTCGACAGAACCTTTCCGGGAAGATGGATCGGAAGATCTGGTCCATTTCCATGGCCTGCGCGTTCACCCGACTTAACACCACTGGACTACTTTCTGTGGGGGTAACTCAAACATACCGTGTACGCTGGGTTTAATGACCCAGTAACCTCGCTCGATGATCTTCGCCGTCAAATAACCAACGATGTAGGGGAATCAACCCGGCATCACTTTCATTGGCATGCAATGGAACCTGGCGCCAGAGGGCTGAGGCATGTATTTGCCTGGATGGAAGCGTCTTCGAACAACATTTGTAAATACTGTATGTACAAGTTGAAACGACCTGACGTTCTTTTCCCTTCTTGCACGTTGTGGATAAGATTCATAGGTGTAAATTTGTTATGATACTATTAACAACGTTATTACATTACATGTATCGATATTATGAGCTGTCTTGAATACCATTGTTTTCTTCAACCTTTTCACATTCACGTTTAAAACTATTGTTGGTATCATTGACGCGTTTACAAACCTGTACATGTAACTGTATTTATTAACGCAAATGATATTTCTATGCAGGGCGTCTAGTTGGTTTATGGGTACATGCGTGGAAAACGAACCAACCGTGTAAAATTGGACGAAGGAGCCCACCTCATTTATTATGTGCATTTTCACAGAAGCCATAAAGAAATATATCATCCCATTCCCGACATTACTTAATGTTTGTGCGCGGTTTTTCCGTATTGCGCCGTGCGCCGAGACACCAACGTAACATATCCCATGCAATCTCTCCTTAATGTTAAATAATCGAAATTTATTGCTTAGCAACGATTTTCATAAGACTTAAACATCCCGAGAAGGTGATACAGGACCCTGTATACATAACTCGTGAGACACCTATAATATATATCAATATATATATATATATATATATATATAGATATATATTATATATATATATAAGTATATATAATATATATATATATATATATATATAATATAATATTATATATATTATTATATATATATATATATTATATATAATATATATATATATAATATATATATATATAATCACTCAATTTCTTTTTTCATTTTTTTTTTTTTTTAATTTTCAGAAATTTGTCGGGAAGCTGGTGCGTGCGGTGCGTCAAAAGGCCGCACCGATGGCACCATCGCCATCCGCACCGCACCACTATTTTTTCTCGTGCTCCGCGCACCGCACCGATACAACTGTTTTAATTTTTTTTTTTTTTTCTTCCGATGCACTTCGAGCCTCGCGCGATCAGTAGTATATAAAGACGCACCAGAGGTGCGGCTGAAAATTCGATGGGCGGGGGCATGACCGGCGTGGCTGCCCGGCCGGGACCGCACGCAACAATGAGCGAAATAGGCACTCCAAAGCCACGCACCGCACCGCACCGCACCCGGTTGCGTCGCCAACGACCTGTCTTGTAGTTCATTCTGTTATCGGCGTTTTCATGTTTTTGCAAAACGCTAATTTTTTGACATTTTTTCGTACCAACTTCTACAATTTTTTTCGGAAACGAAAATTATAAACTTGCAATATATACATAGATGGGTCTATTCCGCACAAAATCGTAAAAGCATATTAGGCACCAACATAGAATTTTTTTGGATTTTTTGGAAAAAAGTGCTCAGCAACTAAAAAAAAAAAGTAGGTTTTGAATTCGACATTGTGAGCACAATTTTCCAAATCAAAACTTCTTCTAATGTCCATTTTGTGCGTAAATAGAGACGCCATCTATGTGTAATTCAAGTTTTGAGATCATTTTCGAAAAAGTTGATACGAAATGTCAAATATATTTAGGTTTGGAAAAAATAAAAACGCCGAAACAATGACTACAGACACAGAAAAATACCCGAAAATGACGTTTTAGAGGTCAGAAAAAGATGCGGTTTGCTTTTATCCCCATCAAAATTGTCTGAAATTTAAGAATTTTATGTCCATTTTTAGGTAGGGGATAAAATGGGGTCCTAAAATCTCAAATATTGGATCCTCCCCTAAAGATAATTTTGAGAAATATGAAATAGCGATTCAATATAAGAAATAAGAACTTTAAAATTTTTAAAAATTTCAGCAATGTCAATTAAATTAAGAATTAATTAAGAAAAATTTTATAATTTGAAACGATAGGTTATTATTCAAATGAATGCTTAAGTTAACTTCGTAATCTTAAATATGAGAAATTCAAATTCAAATATACTGTAAAAAAATTTTAATGAAAATTCTCGTATGAATATTTTAATAAAATTGCTCAAATTATAAATTAGAAGTTAAAAACTTTTCAACACAATATTTCCGCTTAAATGCTTTAGGGAGAGAAAAGAAACTTAAATAGCTTACAGATTACACGTGATAGCCTGCCAACTACAAGTGAAGAGAAGTAGATTGCACAACAACAAAACGTGACCAAAGCACTTCAAGTCCCGCCAAAGGTTTCATATAGCAAAATGAAAAATCTGAAGAGTATTCAAAAACACTGAACATAAAGATATAAATATTTTTAATTAATAAATGCAGTTTTTAGGTTAAATCTTTAGCAGAACAAATTAAACCATAAATGTATATTCTTCGATGCTCTTATTTTGGAAGGTAAGACAAAACTCCTTCGAGAAGATAGAGCAGTTTTCGCTTCACTCCAATCCCTCGCCACCAGTGAAGACAAGACGAAATATGGAAAATAAAATACTTAAAATCTCCTATTTAGGAAATATATTAATTGTGTTTTTGTTTTAAATTACATTTTCACTTATAACTTCTTCGATTATTTTTTTTTTAAATATATTAAGAAGTTGAAAGATAAATCAAATAAATTTATAATATGGATAATTAATTTTCTTGACCTTTTATTTTTAATTTGGAATTAAGGTGCTAGGATGATATTTAAAATATAATTATAACACTACTTTAACGTACAAGCACTGATCGAACGAAAAACATACTTTAAGTTTTAAACAATCCTTTCTTTGTTATCATAGATGTTGAATGTTACCTCAAATTATCTTGCAGAGGGAAACCCATCAAATGAATTTTTAAATATCCACGAGTCAGTGGAAATGTCGCTTAAAAGAAAATATTAATAAGATAAATTAACATTTACAAATTATGTATATGTACTTAGTTGTGGAGAGAATATAAGACCTATAAAAACCCATTTTGATATGATATTTTGTCAATTATATAAGAAATCCCTCTCTTTTGATCACCCCTTCCATCAAACATTACACCAATCCCTTTCAGCTAAGGTCAGTTATGTAGCCACAACCGCAGACAGCTGGACTGGGAACAACATGAGTTTTCTGAGCATGACGGCTTACTGAATTAATGTGAATACTTTAAAGAGAGAGAAGGCTGCTCTTGCCTGTAGAAAGTTATCTGTGTCTCAAACCAGCTTAGTCCTAGCCAACAATATTACAGATATTCTTCAGCAATTTGGCATTGAGCATAAGGTCAGTAAAAATCAATATGAAATAATAACGTAATGCTGAAAAAAAAATTATAACTCCAAATTAATAAGGAAACAACTAAATTAAAAATATATATATCTTCAGGTTGTCTGCATTAAAACCGATAACGGTGCAAATTTCTGTGCAGCCTTTCTAGTGGATGCTCATGCAGAAACGGGTGACGAAGAGAAAGAAGAACCGGTACCGATTGCAAAGATAGTGGTTACGCTTGAAGAGATGTAGCAAATTAGTGAAACAGATGTTCTGCGGACAAAATCTCTCCAGCTAAATATCTGTTTGAAGAGCATGAAGCGGTTAGCCTACCTAAAGTTTGCCGTTTCATTTTCCACACATTAAACATCTTGGCTACTAGGGATGTTTCAAATGTTCTTCGCTGGTCATCTGGTGCCAAGTATCCATTTTATAAGACATTTGCCAAAGCACAGGTATTGTGGAATGCCCAAAACAGGAAAACTACAACTGCTGCGAGAATCAAGTGTTACTCGCTGGAACTCCCTATACGATTCTATGAAAGACCTGCTTAAGAACTTTGATGGTTACATGACACAAATCAACAACATTTAGTATGGAGCAAAAGCCTTGTCTTCCAGTATTTAATAAAAGTGATAAGGAGGTAATTGCTGAGTAAATCGAAATAATGACGCCTATTGCTGTTAGGCTTGATATGTTGCAGGATGAGAAGAATGCGTACGCTGGAGTCCTATTGCCTAATCTCTTCCTCCCCAAGTACAAGACCGGGGAAATGCAACGAGAGGTGGAAAAATTTAACTATGCCAAAAACTTAGTCAACTACTTGCTAAAGCAACCAAAGCCAAACAAAGGGAAAGAAAAGGGCTTTGAACCGAGGTTCAGCAGTATCTTTGATGATTTTGATTTGCTTATGGCAACAGCCCTGCACCCTCACTTCAAACGTAGGTTAAATGAGGGAAAGTATCAAGCTGTCAAGACCAGGATATCGGAGGAAATAGAGTGTAATATTGCATCGAATCTTACTCCTCCACTTCACTAGTGTCAACCTCTTTAATTTTGTAATAAATCCATTCGAGAGAGAGAGAGAGAGAGAGAGAGAGAGAGAGAGAGAGAGAGAGAGAGAGAGAGAGAGAGAGAGAGAGAGAGAGAGAGATATTTCCTCTGCACGGAATAGTATTGCCAGAACCACACAAATTATATTCAACATCACCAGTATCAACCTCTTTAATTTTGGAATAATTCCATTCTATTAAAGAAATAATAAATATGTAAAACTACCAATTAGTAAGTGAACTTGTATCTGAGTAATTTTATTATTGTCTTATTATATTTTTATTATAATATTTAATATAATATAATATAATTATTTTTGCTATAAATTAGGTACAGAATCTTCAAAAATAAGGAATATATATATATATATATATATATATATATATATATATATATATATATATATATATATATATATATATATATATTTATATATATATATATATATATATATATATATATATATATATATATATATATATATATATATATAAATATATATAAATATATAAATAAAAAAATATATATATATATATATATATATATATATATATATATATATATATTATACAAAGTTTCATTTCCTACAAAATGATGAGGTGGTGTCAGTTGCTAACTATCTAGCAGCTGCTAACGACCAAAAGCAAACCAAAGTTGTGCAACCCTCTTTTTAGGCTAATGAAGAAGACTTGCAGAGATAGACATACGGATCAGCTGAATAGATTTTGAAGACTTGGTATTCTAAAGTTGAAAAAAATTTTGTTTTTTCAATTCCAAAAAGAGAAAGGCATCATTATATTGTAGCTCCTTTGTAAAAATTTTGAACTTTTGAATTGTTAAATAAAATAAAAATACGTAAATTAATTTTGAACTTAAGATTTTGCTTTCTATAAATAATTTTGCGTTTTCAATAACTGGTCAGACCAAACCATTCATTCAGAAGCTAATTCTCTTCAACTCAAATATTTTATATAATTTTAGGAGTATAACTCTTAAAATTTGGAATTCTTCTTTATGTAATCTCAGAGAGGGGACAACAGTTTGAAAAAAAAATTTCACCGAATTATCAAATTCAATGGGATTTCACAAACTCTGTACAAGAACTTACCACCCTTCAGCCGATGACTAAATTGAAAGATATTATCGATCGCTTAAGAGTTCAATCATGGCGAGGAAACAACACTGGTTACTTTCTCTTCCAGTCATCATGCTATGTCTTCGTTGCATTCCTGATGACTCTGGATTCTCTCCTTTTCAAGCAGTAACCGGAAAAACACCTCTTTGTCCTTTAGAACTTCTTCAAGCACCTAAAATAGAGATTCTTGCAACGACTTCATGAGAAAATTTATGGCTCACATGAAACAACTGGATTTTCGACAGCTACCACCTCTTCATCCCTCCAGTGCTTCATCATACATTCCTGCCGAATTTCAAACCCGTTTCCATGTCTTTCTTCAAGTCGATAGTATTCGGAAGAGTTTGGAAGCACCTTATTCTGACCCTTAAAAGGTTCTTCAACAGATAGATCGATCCTATAAGATAAAACTTCCTGATGGACAGACGGATTTAGTCTCGATTAGTCGATTGAAGCCTGCCGTCGTCCCTTCGCCTTCACAGATGGTTCCTCAATCGGATGATGATTCGCCTTCACAAACGGTCACTTCATCTACTGAACAGCAGGAACAAGCTTTAGTGTCTAGACGTAACCCAGTGCGCAAAGTGCTTTTTAAATAATATATTCAGTGAATTTAGTGCATAAAATTTAATTTAGTTATTAAAATGCTCAGCTTTTTAAAGTACTTTTTTAAAGCGTTTTAAAATTGTTCAAATATGTTAGTTGAGTTTATACGTTATAGAAAATGGGAAATGAAAAATAATCCAAGACTCTTTTATACTAAAAATATATTTCGTATTTTATAAAACTTAGAAGGAAGTTTATACTTATAATTTATGTTAAATAGGCTATTTTTTGGAGTATATGATTATATATTATTCATTTCATTAGGATATGTTTTTTTTAATAATTATTAAGTAAATTGTAAATAGTTTTGCATCGAAGAAATAATGTCTGATCTGCTCTCTCTCTCTCTCTCTCTCTCTCTCTCTCTCTCTCTCTCTCTCTCTCTCTCTCTCTTCTCTCTCCTCAGATACCACTAAGCTCGAGTCCAAAGCATCGAAGAAAATTGATATATGTTAAACCGTGATGTACATAAATTTAAATGTATATCTATATATCTATATATTTATATATTGACCTTAATTTATATATATATATATATTTTTATATATGTCTTTATATATATATATATATATATATATATATATATATATATATATATATATATATATATATAAATAGTGATTTGTTTAGCAAAAATTGACTAAAAATATCAAGTTTTTTCACTCCCTATTAAATAGAAGTAACGGCGTGTGTTGCTGGTTCATTAGCCTCGTCTAGCAAATGTCATACATAGCTTCTCTAAGCTAAAGAAGGAGTCATCGAAGAAAGCTGCAATAAGCTAGTGTCTTTTTATATTTAGTTCTCACAACGTGAATAGGAAGGAAATCATTCCGTGAGTAATCAAACGAACCTAAACTGGCGCAGTGAAGGAACAAAAAGAGGAGATAGATGCAACTCCTTCCAATATATATATATATATATATATATATATATATATATATATATATATATATATATATATATATATATATATATATATATATATATATATATATATATATATATATATATATATATATATATATATATATATATATATATATACTCTCTATTATGTTATACAAAACAAAATATCCCGCATAGTTGAAGGGTGTTGTTGGTAGCTGATAAGTTTTGAAACTTATTACCACTATTCACGAAAAGAAGCAATTGATAGGATGAGGGTTTCAGTGCCTTGCTATCAGAGAAAGAAAATTGTGAATTTCCTTCCTATGACTAGAGGACTTCGCAAAACGCACCTTCACTTTTCATAGTATTTAAAGTTTCAAATTTGTTTTTCATTTCTGTTTTAATTTTGCACTTCATTCAAAATAATTAATTAAAAGAAATGTTGTCGAAATAATTGTTGCTCCTTCATCTCTATGAAAAAAATTTAAAGATAAATACTTAAAATTTTGAAATTCTGAATTGTTAATATAATTTTTTTCTTTACTAGATATTTTTTTCTTTACTAGATATGAAACTTCAAACCATAAAGAACTCTCTTCTTTAAAAATAATTCCCAATGTACTTATTTAATAATTTTCTTTTCAGATTTACAATTATATATATATATATATATATATATATATATATATATATATATATATATATATGTGTGTATATCTCTATTTATTTATATATATATTTTTTATATATATAAATATATATATATATATATATATATATATATATATATATATATATATATATATATATATATATATATATATATATATATATATATATATATATATACTTTAAATATTTATACATTTATATTTATATATATATATATATATATATATATATATATATATATATATGCGGTGCAGTATGTTGCGGTGAGGTGCTTGCGCACGACCTATTGGTGGGATGCCTTGCAGACGAATTATTTTCGTGCTCCGAGAATCGTAGTTCCAACTTCCAACGCAGATGAAGCAAACATAACTGCGTACGAAGCTAGTGCACATATGCTTGGTGCTCGTTTGAAATTTTGAAATGTCGCATAGAAACTCCCTAAATAAGCTACAATGCTCTTTTATTTTTAAAATTGAATTTAGGTCAGGGTTGATTCCAAGTAACAAGATGTTTATAATTGTATTATATAATAAAAAAACTGCAATATTTAGGCTAGAAAATTGTACGCAATATTTATTCTGAAACTTGAACTTTCAATTCTTTAACAAAGAATCTTTTCTGTATAAAAGCTTTTAAAATCGCTGCTTTATTTACAATAAATAAACACCACGAGCATCCAAATGAGGACTATTCCTAATCAATATTCTCACAATATTATACAAAAAATAAAATCTAGAGCTTCCTCTATCCTAGAAAGTACTTGCAAGTACTTTGCAAATTTTCAAATACATAAGGTGCAAGTACAAGTACAAGAACAAGTACACTGGGTTTTGAAACTGCAAAGTAGTAGGAGCACCATTCCGGACGAAAATGACATGGGCCCTCGCAGAATCCTAGGATTTGACCTTGACCTTTTTTGACCTTTTTGGGCCTTTACCTTTTTGGGCCTTGACCTTTTTTCGACCAACCCTTTGGTCTTCCATGGGTCATTTTTGGCCCACGGTATTTTTTGGCAACCCTAATTTTTTGGCAACCCCAATTTTTTTCGGCAACCCTTCGAAGAAGGGTTGCGCCAAACGGTTGCGTCAGCAACCGTTGTACGTATGCCCCCTATTTTACGCCCCCTAATTTTTTTCGACCATGGGTCAATTTTGCCCGGTAATTTTGATCTTCCTTTAGGGGCTTAGCCCTTTTTTGATGTCTTAACCTTGTTTGACCATGATATTTCGACCAACCCTTTGATCTTCCATGGGTCATTTTTGCCCACGGTAATTTTTGGCTACCCTTTGGTCTTCCATGGGTCAATTTTGGCCCACGGTAATTTTTGGCTACCCTTTGGTCTTCCATGGGTCAATTTTGGCCCACCCTAATTTTCGACCAACCCTTTGGTCTTCCATGGGTCAATTTTATTACGGTAATTTTCGGCCACCCCTTTGGTCTTCCATGGGTCAATTTTGACCCGCGTTTTTCGACCAACCCTTTGGTCTTCCTTGGGTCAATTTTGACCCACCCTAATTTTCGACCAACCCTTTGGTCTTCCATGGGTCAATTTTGGCCCACGGTAATTTTTGATCTTCCTTTAGGGGCTTAGCCCTATTTTTTGATGTCTTTACCTTGTTTGACCATGATATTTCGGCCTTAACCTTGCCATATACCATGGGTCAATTTTGGCCCACGGTAATTTTTGGCTACCCTTTAGGGGCTTAGCCCGTTTTTGATGTCTTTACCTTGTTTGACCATGATATTTCGACCTTAACCTTGCCATATACCATGGGTCAATTTTGGCCCACGCCAATTTTTTGCCCACTCGTGGCCCACCCGCCACATATTTCGTTCCTAACTTGAACGCATGTATGGATCTATCCTAACTTGAACACCTACACGCACACACACACACACACACACACACACACACACACACACACACCACCCACTTATACATACATTCACTATGACACTTACACTCACCCATAGATACTTGCACTTACATTTACACTTATACACACGTACAAACACACGACCAATCCTTTGGTCTTCCATGGGTCAATTTTGACCCACGGTAATTTTTTGTCCTTCCTTTAGGGACTTAGCCCTTTTTTGATGTCTTAACCTTGTTTGACCATGATATTTCGGACTTGACATTGCCAGATACCATGGGTCAATTTTGACCCACGCTAACTTGATGGCTTTGATGGTTCCCAATCACCGTAAGAAGTATCTAGGGATGTTCTATTAGTGTTCTATGGTATTAGATGAGTGCCAGGTGAGTGCCAGGTGAGGTGCCAAGTGAGTGCCAATGAGTGCCAATGAGTGCCAAGTGAGTGCCAATAAGTGCCAAGTGAGTGCCACATAGTGCCAAGTGAGTGCCACATAGTGCCAACTGAGTGCCACTTTTTCAAGCTTTTCTAGCCTCCCTGAGCCTAGAATAGCCCTAATATGGGTGTCTACCCCTAGGTAATAAGGTATGAGGAATCGATTGGTGTATATTACAAGTTGCTAGAATGCTTCCTACTATGAGTTAGTATTTTTATAACACTTATAAGCACTTACACTCGCCATAGACACTTACACTAGCCCATATACACTTACACTCACATACACACACACACACACACACACACTGCACATACACTCGAAGCTCAATTTTGTTGCCTCGTCTTTGATGACTCATCTTTGATGAAGTCATCTTTCTCTACCCTACATCAAAGAACAGAGTTAATATTAATGTCTACCCCTATGTTATAAGCTGCCCGCCAGGACGCAGCGTGATCTCTCCCCGCAAAGGCTGGAGGCCCCGCACCCGTAGGTGCGACCCGCCGAGCGAATGAAAAATATATATACTATAAGTCATTCATTTTTATTTCATACCTAAACATTTCAAAGAATTTCTTTTCAAATATACTATGAGTCATTCATTTTTATTTCATACTTAAACATTTTTATTAAAAACATTTTCGCGAACCTAAAACTGTAACTCATTACAGACCTATTATTTAACACATATATTTATTAACATTATTTTTACTTAATACTTTTTACTTAATACTTTTTAATTTATAAATTTTTAAAAATTGTATGTAAGAAGAAAAAAACCAGAGTGTCTGATAAATATTCATTTTATTTTACATTTTTTCCAATTTTATTAAAAACATTAACATTACATACCTTAAAGCAGTAAATCAGTAAATCAATAGAGGTGTTACATAGCAACAAGGGGTTAGTATGCTTTTGTTTTACTGCTTTACTGCTTTAACTCATGTTTTACTGCTTTAACTCATGTTTTACTGCTTTAACTTATATGTTTTACTGCTTTAACTCACATATTTATTAACATTACATACCTTAAAGCAGTAAATCAGTAAATCAATAGAGGTGTTACCTAACACCTAGGGGGGAATTAGTATGCTTTTGTTTTACTGCTTTACTGCTTTAACTCATGTTTTACTGCTTTAACTCATGTTTTACTGCTTTAACTTATATGTTTACTGCTTTAACTCATATATTTATTAACATTACATACCTTAAAGCAGTAAATCAGTAAATCAATAGAGGTGTTACATAACAACAAGGGGATTAGTATGCTTTTGTTTTACTGCTTTACTGCTTTACTGCTTTAACTCATGTTTTACTGCTTTAACTCATGTTTTACTGCTTTAACTCATATGTTTTACTGCTTTAACTCTCTGCTTTGCTGCTTTAACTCTCTGCTTTACTGCTTTAACTCTCTGCTTTACTGCTTTAACTCACATGTTTTACTGCTTTAACTCATATATTTTATTTTTTTTATTATTTTTTAATACTTTTATTTTATTATTATTTTTATTTATTTTTATTATTATTATTTTATTATTTTTATTATTTTATTTTTATTATTATACTTAGTGTTATTTACTTCAGGCCTATTGTTATTATTATTTAGAACACACATACACACACACACACACACACACACACACACACACACACACACACACACACACACACTTACACTTATACACATTCACTATGACACTTATACACACATTCACTATGACACTTACATTTACCCATAGACACTTACATTTACACTTATACACATGCGGTCACACACACACACACACACACACACTTACACTTATACACACATTCACTATGATACTTATACACACATTCACTATGACACTTTCATTTATCCATAGACACTTACATTTACACTTACACTCACACACAGATTTACTTACACTCACAGATTTACTTACACTCACACACAGATTTACTCACACACCCAGATTTACTTACACACACAGATTTACACACACACACACACACACACACACACACACGCACACTCACTTACACATATAACGTATAATTTATTAAAACATTTTATGTTTTAATTAAACACGTACATTTATATTACTCATTCAAATATAACTAAAATTATTTCAAAGTTTCCTAAAACTTCTATAATAAATCAATCATTATCTTTGAACAAAGAATTTATTATTAACTGTTAATACTTTTTGTTTATAAATTTTATAACTATCAAGTTTTAAAATAACTTTTACTAAAATTTTATGAAATTTTATTAAAAACATATATTTTACGTACCTTAAAGCAATAAATCAGTAAATCAGTAAGGTCAGCCCCTAGCACCCCTCTACACCAAGCTATGCCACGTTTTGTTCTATTGACTTACTACTTTACATCATCTTTAGCCATGTAATAAGTATAAAAATAACAAAATAAGTTCTTCTCTGCTAACATAACATGTATTTTATTAAAATCATTCTAAGTTTTATTTAAAAATAACAATTATTCACTTACATTTATATTATTCATTCGATGTTAACTAAAAATATTTCAAAGTTTTTAAATAATTCG
>JABUQX010049005.1:70000-75000 GCA_015478945.1 Trachelipus rathkii | reverse complement strand
CCCGCCCGTTTCCGAGATAGGGGCTTGCCTGAGGGCGAATAGGCGAACGGATGAGACGTCTAATAGCCATGTTGACCCTTCGTTTCATTCTTATTGGCATGCTCTGTGCAAGATAACAAGGTACAGTGATATGCTCATTATTTTCCGTTACTAAAGGGTGCATAGCTTTGGCTGTGGTGAAATCGATGGTGCCAACCTAACCTGCAACACTTTTCAAACAAGTGGGCATATCCAATTTCCAACCTTTATCCCGTTCACAGGTTGTTGGCACACGGCTGAAGAGGAAGATCTCGTGTATTAAACCTACTATTGTTTCCTGTTATATCCTTTGAAGGGCACTAACCCATATATAAATTACTATATCGTATCGATGAGCGTAAACAAATATATATAACCGTAGCAAGAGACCATTTTCACGATATCCGCATTCATTCGTCTTCAATTTATAGCTCACTTCTTGTATATTTTTCCATATGCGGGAATTTATTTTCCTCCCCACTTTACTGATTTGACATTGTGAACAAGTTCTTACAATTTTTGTCAACCCATTTTATGCATGCTTTGAAAAAACAAACGGTTCTTCATTGACTGTAAGGTACGATTTATTCCAAAGTGTCCTTGCAGTCTTGCAAATCTTTATTGTTTCATCGACTGCAATCTTCTGGCAAGAGCACACGTGCATAGTTTAATGAAACATCTACGCTAACTCTATTTCCTTTTTGACAAACCAAAATTTTGGTTTATAATGTTAAGTGAGCTTTTATCTTTATCTGTCAATAAGGTTTGTAAATAGGTATCATTACTGTTGTTTAACACTGATGCTATAGCATGCGTTCTTTATCTTGAAATCTGTTTTCAAAAAATTTTGAAATCTCCTAGACGCTTGAATGTATCGTATTCGTGGAATGTCTCTTACGGTATTTAAAGGGTCTGCGGTTTAATCCTTTCTCATAGGGTTTATGCGTTGAGTCGAATGTGCCTTTTCATAAATCATTCCTTTCTTCCACCTGACTTCAGGTTTGGCCTTTCGGGACTCTGATTGGTGAAGCGGCATTGCGAACCAAAGCAGTCTTCTTTTTTCTTCGCTTCTCTGCGCTTGATTGCTGGGAGTTTTGTGGCTCCTTCCCTTGTATTGATTTCGATGTCTTCGCTGCTATCTAACTACTCTTTTTTCAGTATTTTCGTTGTGTATCAAATATCGGATAAAGGTTATTCTTGTTTGAAAGTTAATTCCTAGATACATTATAAGTACTTAATAAATTCAGTCGCGAATTTCTTTGAATTTTGGTTATGTTGTCATTTCTACTTCTATTGTATTTGATATTAATTCACTGGATTTACGTGTTGAATTGTGATTTTCCTGCCCATCAAAAGATATCCGTATTTCTTTAATACTTTAATGAGGCAAATAATAGTTGTTTAGGATAGTCGTATTTTCACTTTTCGCCGGAGTCAAACACTACTGAAAGAAGCGTAGGGGAAGTTCCTTCTTCGTCTGCATTATGACACTCGCCCAATGCCTCAGTAGTTGTGTGTATATAATTTTTATTGGACTGAGGCGGTTGGGTATACAAAATGCAAAGCGTTTCTGATGCGTTTTTAGCATCTGTGGAAGCTTTTCCTGAAGGAGCGTTCCACGGTACTTGCCTTCGGAAGTAGGGTTTTCCTCGTAAAAAAGAGGTAAGCGGTGTCACCTCTGTTGCAATGCAAAGGAGTGAATTGCGGTAAAAGCTTTTTTAGCCTAAGAAGCTCGTAATTCCTATTGTTTTTGGCTTATTCACAATTTATTATGTGCTTGACTTTATCAAGGTTTGCGTCTTACTCCGTTTTCATTTATGATGTCCCCGAGAGTGACCTTTGATTGACAGTTTAGAGAAATCTCTTAGAAATCGCTACCTTCTGAATAGGGCCTAAATTTCTATTATAAAACAGTGTAATCAATCGCATTAGTGATTAAACTAATCAGTGTGGTGAATATGAACTGTGAGAAAAACAAAAAGTTATTCGTAACAAAAATCGTAATTAGAATAAATAAAAAGTTTCAAAATTAGTGCAAAAACAATTGGTACTGTGAACGTGAAGAATAAACTTAGTAAAAGGAAAACTTTAAATGAAAAACAATAAACAGTGAAAAAGAGACAAAGACGTTGGAAGTAGAAGCCGGCAACAAAAATTTGAAAGAGCGGCAAAATGCCTAAATTTCCTAAACGAATTTTTCAGCTTAAAATGACTCAAAAACTTAAACAAAGTCTCTTTGTTATCGCTAAGAACTATGGTCGCAACGAAAAAACTCTCTCAGCGACTCAAATCGAGTGGCGCAAGAGCCTCACCTACAACGGCGAAGGAGACATTCACTCCTCCTCCTCAGAAGCAGAATAACCTGAGTCACCTAGGTCGACTACTTCGCGCCAAGCTACGCGACCAAAGCGTCAGCGCGGGAATAAGTCTCCCAAGAAAACCTATAGCCACTTAACCTCCAGCCAACTCCCGCCTTACGACCCATATGGTGTCGTGTATATGGTGTTTCGAGTTCCTGACCAAAAGACCTGTTAATGCCGATATTAAAATTAAACAACATTTAATGAATGGGCATGAAAGAGTGCGTCTACTGGCTTCTATCCTACCTAATACTTTAGTGTCATCAATCCACTTTCCTCTGAAAGAAAATGCCTATCAGCTGTTATTGCGACAATATCAGGGAAAATTATATGGCCGTAGTCCGTCAAACGAATTCGTGAAATTTTCAAACAAGGAATGCGGCCTGACGAGCTCCCAAGTGAATATCTGAACAGAGTTCAAAGATGTTTGGGACACAAGGAAGTTCGACTGTTGGTCAAAATAACCCTAAGTTCGCTAAGAGAACAGTTTTCGCTGAAGAACTTACCCCCAAATGTTCAAAATGAGTTCTCTTTACCCTCGCTGAGAAAATTAATATACATAGAATGGACGAGTCGCAGACGGACTTGTTTAAGATTTCGTCCGAAAAGACCGAAACCTTCATCCCCCGAGGAAGGATGCATATTGGGAAATGTCAAATCAGCCTCTAAAAAGAACACAAGGGACTCCTTTGAGTCTAAGTCAACAAAACAGACAAAATCTCTCTCGGGAACAAGACAGGAAAATTCTGACTCAAACCGCTCGATGCTCAGAGAAAATCCTAAAACCCAGCTGACTGAGCTTGAATGAAAAAGTTCCGTAAAAGAGATGGCTAGCACCATCTGCCAGATCGCTCAAGAAAGACGCCAGCCAGATGTCGAGCGAAACACACGCAGAGGCAGAAGCCAAGTCAGGCAATCGAGATATGACAACTGTGCTCTGAACGGGGCTACAGCTGATCTCTGTTATTATCATGAGAAATTCCTTCACAGAGCATTCCGATGTGAGTCAGAAGAATGTCCACTATACCCTTTACTCTACCCAAATGGGGGAAGGAATACCACTCAAACTACAACCATCTCCCAGCAGGGAAACCAATAAGGAGACCACTTCAAGTACCATCAATAAGCGGTCGGAAAGGTATCAATGAAAATAGCAAGAAAGTCACCTTTTAATCACGAGATTGAATTAATAAATAATAATAATAATAATAATAATAATAATAATAATAATAAAATAATAATAATAATAATAATAATAATAATAATAATAATAATAATAATAATAATAATAATAATAATAATAATAATAATAATAATAATAATAATAATAATAATAATAATAATAAAAATTAATAAATAATAATAATAAATAATAATAATAAAAATAATAATAATAATAATAATAATAATAATAATAATAATAATAATAATAATAATAATAATAATAATAATAATAATAATAATAATAATAAAAATAATAATGTTGAATCAAATAATTTACATAATAACGTTGATAACATAGACATGCATGCAATAAATGACAGTGTTAATATAATACCAAATAATAATGCCGGCAGTGTTCTGTACAGAGATGTTAGCAATAATTCAAAATGCTTTACAAATATTGATATGCGACAGAATAAACATGTAAAGGTCGGAACGGAAAATCATGGTAATGTAAATAATAACTATTCTGTTGTGTCTGTCAATCCATATCATGCTGGATATACCTTTTTTAATATGTTACCATTAAATAATTTTCAAGTTGCAAGCAATATGGCGGAGGGTTATGAAAATGTTGCAAATTTCTCACCAGACTTAGCATTGAAAGTTCAAAAAAGGAGGAACGCTAAGCGTTCAATCAAATTTTGACGAGGCTGGAGACTGGAAAAGAATTATTGCGGAGATTCAGACCTAAAAGCAATAAAGTGTTTGATAGTTTAAATAAAAGAGTTTATTTAATCGATACAGGGAGCCAACTTAATATTTGTCAGGCGGATGCTATTGCTAAGCGCAAAACGTCTATAGGTCATATATTAGCTGCTAATAACACTCAAATTGGCATTTACGATGTAATAACTTAAGAGCTTGATATAAATTTAAATAGAAAATATATAGATATATTTTATGTTGCTGACTTAAAGATCAATATCTTGGGGCCCAATTTTAAAACGATATGAATTAGGGATTAGATTTAACATTGATATCTTGAATTGGACCCTTTAACGACTCATACTATAAATTTAAATAAGGATATAAATTTAAGAAATGTGGATGTGCATGGACTTTCTAAAGACCTAAAGACACTCTGTCTCCTGCTAAAAATGCACAGGGTCTTTATGGCATACATGCAGATGCTTTACAAGCTATCGTACCTGATGACCTTCTACGATATTATGCGCATGATATATATATATAGGATATATATATATATAATATATATATATATATTTATATATATATATATATATATATATATATGATATATATATATATAATATAATATATATATATATTTATAGGCAAACTCGTATTTATACAGAAATATCAACCATCTCATCAGCTCGCCTAAACTCAAACAAAACTCTCCCACGCTAAACCCAAATATAAAAGTTGTAAGAC
>JABUQX010049005.1:60000-62500 GCA_015478945.1 Trachelipus rathkii | reverse complement strand
TGAGTTGAAGGATGAAGCGTCGAGTCATCGGCATATGAGTGGATAGAGTTAGATGTGCAGGTGAGAAGATCATTAATTGAAAAGGAGAATAAAGTAGAGATAAAACAGAAACCCTGAGGAACACCACTCGATTGACAGAAAAAGAAGAAGAGGTCCGCCCCATCAACAACAACCGATATTAGCGATTTGAAAGAAAGCTAGACATAAGTAGCAAAGAGAAGGAGGAAAACCCAAAGTTGGGGAGCTGTTGGAGAAGAAAGCAGTGACGCATGCCAAACTCGGTCGAATGCTTTGGATATGTCAAGCGCCACTACGTAAGTCTCCCAGTAGTTCCTAAGAGCGGAAAACCTTAAATCGGTTAGATAGGAAAGTTATATTGCCAGTAGACCTCGGAACGCCGAAAGCCGACTGACGATCGGAAAAGAAGGAACTAGTTTTCAGATGATCTAAGAAATGAAATGAGAGTTTCAAAGATCAGAATAGAATTACAAGTGAGAGCTATTAGGGCGAATAGTTCGAAGATCAGACGGCTTCCTTTTTCGGGAATAGGTTTGGACATGTTGCGTGCTAAAAACACTGAGGGAAAGTGCTTAGTATTGAGACATAAAGAATAAAGTTATAAACGAGGGCGGCGGACAAGCACGGAAGCCACACTCCCTCAAAACTCGGGGAGGAATCCCATCCGGGCCACCCACCTTTCCTTACGTTCATAGATTTCAGGAGGCCACTTGCACCCGATCAAATGTAATAACAGGCAAAGGCTAAGAAGAAGAAGGAGGAGGAAGGAGGAGGAAGAGGGATGCCAGAATCATCCAGGCGTTGAGTTAGAGGAAAATAGAGCTGGGGCAGAGGCCCGAAGCAAGATCGGCCTTTTACAGTTGGAGACACACTAGCAACAGAAACATCAGATCGAAGTAAGAGGAGGAAAGGCAGATTTACAGAAATATTTTTGGCAAGAGGCCAGAAAGATTTGTTAGTAGGAGAACCAAGGAGGTTAGCGCACTTTCGTTTGATGAAAGCCCGTTTTTGCTAATCGAATAGTATCCTTGCAACGATTTCTAGCTGAATGAAAATTAGTGAGAGTGATAGGAGATCGAGAAATTTTTCCACTCCGAATACCCACTGTCTCTAGCCTGAATGGCAGAGAACAAACACGATCCAAACCATGGTTTTGAGGAGAAAAAGGTTTAGTCGAAGAGGAATGAACCTGCTCATCCCATCAACGATTACAGCTCCCACCTTTTCGGCAGAAGCCGAAGCGTCACCAGAGTTAAAGCAGTCATTTCAATTATAGTATCGGCCCGATCAAAGTGCCAGAAAGAACGCATAGGGCAGGATGGAGCTGTTGGATAGATTTACCAATATGAGCGAAAATTGTGTATTTATAGAGAGAAGGACTAGTGGTGAAACATAGGTCAAGTGTGTTCAAGAATTGGTTGGGACGATCCGGAATGTGTGTAGGTTCTTTAATTAGTTGTTCCAGATCGTTGAGAATGCTGAATGATTCGGCCTCCTCCCCACCTAGATCAGTATGAGAGGACCCCAACCATTCAGTGTTGTGTACATTGAAATCCCCTAAATAGAGGACCTCAGTATTTGGATGAGAAGATATAACAGTCTCGTGAGAAGTAGTAAGATATTCAAAAAAGGCGTGAAAATCTGTTCTGTTAGGAGAACAGTAGCAGAAGCACAAGATTATTGTAGTAGAAGGAAGAAAGATTTTAAGCCACAGAACATCGAAATTAGGAGATTCGAGATTCACGAGACGTGTTACAGGAGTGTTAATGTTAACATAGGCACATACTCCCCCTTTAGACGGAAATTATGAAATAAGTTATAGTTGGAAACATTAAACGAGTTAGAGGATGAATTCTTAGCCATCTGAGTCTCAGACAAGAGCAAAAGATTAGGGTTAGAGTTAGAGAGGTGATATTCCACAGAGGCAAAGTTAGAGTTTAAGCCGCGGATGTTGGTAAAGTCAATAGAAAGCCCGCGCCTACGCAAATCTGCCATCACACACACACACACACAAACAAACAAACAAAAGGCAAAAACTGACAAAAACAAAAAGAGAAATCGGGATAAAAATGATCGTACGCTAAAACCTAAATTAAAAAGTTTATGTGCTAAAATTAATTAAAAATCAAATTTTGTACAATAATAAATAAAAAAAATAATAAGACTCAGCCATTATGTAATCTGCATTAACTTTACTAAAAACCTAGAACCACAAAAACTTGAGAAAAAAAAAATTAAAACTAGAACTTATCTTTTAAAACCACTCGTAGAACTTCGCCGAAACCAATAAAATGGTTAACTGATTGAACAGGTTAAATAAAACCTTATTGGAAAACCCAAAGTAAGGATTGAAAATCACACACACTTTCACTAGACACAACACTACATTATAATAACAATGAATAAAATAAAGATAAACTTTCAACAGAGAGCATTCATAAACACGTCTACACTGCCCAAACGATTAAAAATATATATATAT
>JABUQX010049005.1:50000-52500 GCA_015478945.1 Trachelipus rathkii | reverse complement strand
TAATGATTTTGTTGTTCTGTTGTCTTGTGGTTTTGCGGTCGTGTGATCTGGTGGTCTATGGTTTTGTGGAATGGGGGTCTTGGAGTTTTGTAGTCTTGCGGTCTAGTGGTCTTGAGTAGTTAGCGAATCAGTGATGATTTATGTTGGAAATCAAAATAAATATTCGCATTTGAGCTATTTTTTTTAAGTTCTCGCGTCGAGTGCATTGCCCTTATTCCAGGAAAAGAGCTTCTCTAGGTAATTGCTACCTAGGATCGAGCCCTGTCCCTTTGTTTTGCGACTCCCTCTCTCTCTACCGTTCTGATATTGGCGTGATAATAGAGGATATTTAAGTAAATAATTTTATGTTTTAATAAGTGATTAAAATTGTATATGCTATATATGGGGAGCAAGTGGTTATATGAGATAAGAAGAAGAGCAGCAAATATATGGCATGTTATTGGGCAGGAGCAGCAGGCAGTAGTGCTATATATATACATATATATATATATATACATACATATGTTATATATATATATATATATATAGCATATATATATATATATATAGTAATAATATAATATAAGAGAGAAAAAGGTATCAAAGTTATAATGAAGTGCTACATATATATATATATATATATATATATATATATATATAAGATATATGAGCTGCTGAATGTAAATCAGTTTAATGTGCAACAAGATGATGTGGCTGAATTCCAAATCTTTGCAATAAACAGTTAAAGCCTTTGTTGGAAGTGCAAGAGAAAGTATGTGGATGTGCTAAAAGTAGGAAGTAGGAATCTCAACAGTGAATGTGGAATGAGGGGGCAGATGCCAGCCGGTGCTAAAAAGAGGCGTGGTTGAATGTGCTAAAAATGCTAGGAGAGGTCTCAAAAGAAAGATGTTAGGAATTATTTAATGAGGAAAGAAGGGAGACTAAAAGTTGCATACATTGGAGAAATAATGAGGTAAATGAACAGTTTGGAAGAAAAAAGAATGGGGACTTACAGGGGAATAGGAAGCCTTTCTGGAAGTAAGTGCGAAAGGTTAAGAATGAGAGTGAGGGTAAACTAATACTTCTAATTGTTATTAGCAATCCGGATAAATGGATGAGGAGAAAGCATGGAGGAACACTTTGTAAAATTTGTACACACACAGTAATGAAGAAGTGATAGTGAATGTGTGTGGGTTTGATGGTGCAAGAAGAAATGGATATTTTGGGGATGAGGTAATTAGTAGGGAGGAAGTAATGGGTAGGGTAAGAATGCTGAAGAATGGTAAATCTGCAGGCATAGATGGGATTACAGGTGAAATGATCAAGAACGGAGGCGAGATGGTGACTGAATGGATTTGGAAGTTGTGTAACACAACGTTTATGGACGGTATAGTTCCAAGAGATTGGAGGAGAGCAGTAATAGTACCCTTATGTAAGGTGGGATAAAGGGAACTGTAGGCACTATGAGGGAATTAGTTTACTGAGTGTTTAAGAGAAGATATATGCTGGTATTCCTTGGTTGAAAGAGAGTACGTCGAGTGACTGAAGGACTGATTGGTGAAGAGCACGGTGCATTTAGAGGTGGTAGAGGATGAGTGGATCAAATTTTTACATTGAAACAAATGATTGAGAAAACAAGAGAGAAGAAAAATAAATTGTACTTAGGTTTTATGGATTTGCAACTGGCG
This sequence comes from Trachelipus rathkii, assembly GCA_015478945.1. Classification (NCBI taxonomy): domain Eukaryota; kingdom Metazoa; phylum Arthropoda; class Malacostraca; order Isopoda; family Trachelipodidae; genus Trachelipus; species Trachelipus rathkii. The sequence continues at coordinate 50,833 of JABUQX010049005.1, read as the reverse complement.
AATGACAGGACTAATATGGAAGCTTTGTGGTAGGTACTAGTGATGTATGGTGTTGGTGGTAAGTTTGAATGGAATCAAAAGTATGTATGACGATAGTGAAGAGTGTGTAAGAATAAATGGAAAGTTGAAAGTGATTGGTTTAATATTAATAGCGGAGTGAGGCATGGATGTGTTATGTCTCCTTAGACGGAAAAAGGGGAGGGTTTTTCATTTTGACTTGCGTCATGTTCTTCTACTACTTTTCTGTTCCGGTGTATGCTACACACCTCACCCCCACTCTGCGAATAGGAGAAAGATAATATATATATATATATGCATAGATAGTATATATATATATATATATATATATATATATAAAGTATATATATATAGCAGTTATATATATATATATATATATATATATATATATATATATTTACGATTCCAAATATAGAGGAGTTAAGAAATCTACGACATTAATCCTTAAGTAAGTCATATCCAAATCAGCAACCGCTATATCAACCTTCTTCTTCATAATATCACCAATGAATCCAATCCAAGTCTTATTCTCTTCACTGTAAACTCCGTAACTCTGATGATCAAAGGTAGCAGTCATTTTTAATCTAGAGTAATATTAAAAGAGTAATATCAAAATAATATTAAAGAGTAATTTCAAAATAATATCAAGCAATATCAAAAGAGTAATATCAAAATAATATTAAAGAGTAATTTCAAAATAATATCAAATAATGTCAAAAAGTATTATCAGAATAATATATCTAAAGATTTTAAAAAATTAAATAAAATAATTTGGGGAGTTAATTTTGATGTTTGAGTTAGAATTAACTTGTAAA
>JABUQX010049005.1:37500-40000 GCA_015478945.1 Trachelipus rathkii | reverse complement strand
GTCACACTGTCGATCAGAGATAAGACTAGAAGAATTGAGATGTTTTTAAATACTCCTGTTAAGAATAAATTCGAAAAAGTGTAAAAAGAAAGTCATACAACAATAGTTGGAAGGTTGAGAGGTGATCCCCCTTTTTCTGCATATTTCTAACATGAATAGAAGGTCGAAGTAGAATGACAGAGACGAAATAGTTTACCAAAGCAGGGTGCAAGACGGGAAAGAGAAGTTTCCAGAACCACAGAAGGAATACCATCAGGACGATGCGCCTCTTAGTGCTTAGCTAAGAGAGCTAATTATATCACTGATGTTTCAATCACAATGATAAAAAAAATTTCACTCCTGAGAGGAACGTGGGTTGATGGAAAATTTTATGTCAACTTGATATAATTTTTTTTCCTTCTCTGTACAGAACATATTAATTTATTAGTAGATTGACAGGATAGCTTTAGCCATATGGTATGAAATTAGGAAGACTCCAAATCAGAGACACAAGAACAAACATCAATGCGAACAAAGGCACAGGAACCGCCTTTGGCTTAAAATTGAGGATAGAGACAGTAACAGGGAACAAAGTAGGGTTTGCTGTCAAAATGCGCAGACACCTTAAGTTCGGTTAAGAATGATGGAATTAGGGGATGAGGTTTAGGGGATGACGGGTGATGTTCGACAAAGTAAAAATTAGATAATGTTATATGGTGTGTGATGACGGAGAATGAACTCCAGTATAAGGAGAATGTAGATTCGAGCTGAGGGGAAGCTAAGGAGGGTGAACCATTGGGCACTGGAGTGCCTTGAGATGTAATCTAACACTCAATGCATTGCCATCATTGGGGGATAATTTCCTCGCATCGGGAGCTCTACTTCCCTCACCCAATATATATATATATATATATATATATATATTATATTATATGAGCAGCAGCAGTAGTACAGGTATATATGCAGCATATATAGAAATATATATATATATATATATATTTATATCTGTTATTATATTAAGTTGCCATAAGGAAAGTATTGTGCTAGATATGCAGTATATGTTGCCATGCTGTTGTTATTAAAGAGCATAGCAGCAGTATATATATATATATATATATATATATATATATATTAAAAGTTATATATATATATATATATATATATATATATATATATAACAGCTCCCAGGAAGGGCTTTCGCCCTGTCAGTTGATCCAGCATCTTCGCTTTCTGGCCCGAAACTCTCAACCCTAAAACACTCTAGGAAACCATTTCTCGGCTCCCTGGCTCCGACGCCAGTCCTCTGAGTTAGACACTTCAGCATCTTCTCTTCAATTAGACCTCAAAACTGTTCTCCCAGAGCTCTCCCAGAGGATCCTGCTTCTGTGCTCATAAAATTCCAACGCTGGTCCAAGAGTAAAGGACCGGGTTGCTAGCCCTGTCGCCCTGTAACCATGCGAAGAAAATCTTCATATTGACAAACTGCGTCGAAGCCTCCAACACTAGACCAGAAATCACTTAAACTATCGCATATATGAGCATATATATATAGTATATATATATATATATATATATATATATATATATATATATATATATATATATATATATATATATATATATATATATATATATATATATATATAATACAGGCGAATGTTTTTATAATGTACTGAAGACAAAATGAGATTTCATAATACTGTTGCATGCATTAATAATAAATATATTTTAATTCACTTACATTATTTAAGTACCATAAATTATCTTGGTTCAGGAGAGGTGCAAGAATCAGACATAATTCCATATTTGTGTATTGTTTCTTATAAGAATCCTTCAACATAATGAATCGAAAATTATTTTCAGAGTAATTTGAAATTTGCGTGATGGAAACGTAAATCTTCTGATCTTTCAATAGCAGCATAAACAGTCGATTAGCAAATTCTCTCCAGTCATCATTTTCTATCCATCTTTCTTCTGAAATTATAGAATTCGATATACCATTAAGCAAATTTCTGACGCATATCGATAGTAATTTTTTGGTAAAATATCGAGTGGTGTCTATATTTATATTGTTTAATTAGTAAAATATGGAATTATTTACTTTTATATTTGGTGTAATCGTAGTTTTCTACTCTAGGCTAAAAGTGCTGCATAAGTTAAATTAGGTTAACTTTTGTTACGTATTGTTAGGCTAGTAACAATGGATACGTTAGAAACTTTGCTTATGTTTCCAATGCTAGGTTATCCGATATATCGATATCTCGACATAACTATCGATAATATCAGAAACGTGCTCAAGATCTACCTAGAAATTATTTACTTCAATAATGAAACTCATAGAAATTAAGAAAAATATAGAAATAAAATTTATAGAAATAAAAAACAATATAGAAGTTGTGTAAAAAAATTTGAGTTGTTTTCCAAGAAGTTTATGTTTCCAACATAAGGGTTAAATTTTCTATAGCGTTAATGTTACATTCTTTTTATACACATTTATTACTTTATAGCAGTTTATTTAACA
>JABUQX010049005.1:30000-32500 GCA_015478945.1 Trachelipus rathkii | reverse complement strand
GCGGTGAAGGTCTGACGTTCGTAAAGCAATTGCTGAGGATATTAAACAAACATTTCCTGGTGGTTTATTGACATCTGTACACTGGGATGGTAAGTTATTGTTGGATGTAACAGGAGAAGACAAGGTTGAACGTATAGCGATCGTCGTACATGGTGGAGGGAAATCAAAGTTGCTGGGTGTTCCAAAACTTTTGAGAGGAACCGGTGCAAATGTTGCAGAAGTTGTAGTACAGTGCTTAAAAGATTGTAATTTGGAAGATAACATAGTAGGAATGTGTTTTGACACAACAGCAAGCAATACCGGAACCAAAAGTGGGGCTTGTAGGATTATAGAAGAGAAGCTGAAAAGAAGTCTTCTGGCCTTTGCATGTCGACATCATATTCACGAAATAGTCATATCTGCTGCTTTCAGCAAATGTTGCTGTATTTCCTCAGGACCAGACATTGACCTGTTCAAACGTTTCCAGAAATTTTGGAAAAAAATTAATAAAGAAAAGTATGAAATAGTGAGTATTAGTGATTCCTGGACAGAAAATGTCTTAGCTTTTTGTAGTGAGCAGTTAAAGAAAAGCCACCCACGGGATGATTATAGAGAACTATTGGAGTTGACAGTTGTTTATTTATGTGGGAACCTTGAGAAACAGTTTTCTTTTCGTAAACCTGGTGCTCTACATCGAGCACGATGGATGGCACGAGTCATTTATTCATTGAAAATAGTCTTGTTTAGGACGCAGTTTAACATGACAGAGCAAGAAGCAGCTGCAATGACAAGATTTGCGAACTTTGCTGTAAGGTTTTATGTTCCCAATTGGTTTTCAGTCCCATCAGCAGCTTCAGCCCCAAGAAATGACGAAGTACCTTCAAGAGCTGGAATGCTGTGACGATTATGAATTATCAGTAGTAGCTAGTAAAGCTCTCAAACGTCACTTGTGGTATTTAGGAGAACTTGCAGCTCTTGCATTTATGGATGATGAAGTACCAGTTGAAATGAAACGAAAGATGGTTGAAGCTCTGCATAAACCAAGAAGAACAAGTGTAGATAAGCCAGATAAACGTTTTGTATTTAAGGATGAAGATCAACTTCATAACAAAACACTTGCCGACTTTATAACAGAATGCAGTCATTTGTTCTTCAATAAATTACGTTTGGACTCCACTTTTTTCAAGGTTGACCCATTGGAATGAACGAAAGAACGGACTATAAGAATGCACAAGAAGTTACCAAATCAATAAATGTCATCAATGACAATGCCGAAAGAGCTATTGCACTAGTGCAAAACTATAATAATCACCTAACAAAAAATGAGGAGGAAATGCAATACATTCAAGTTATAGAAAGACACAGGGAAAAATTTCCAGGAATATCAAAGAAACAGCTGAAAAAGTTATGAAAATAAGGAATAAACATATAATAAGTAATAAAAATTAAATAAATGAATTGAATAAGTTGTGGAGTAGGCCTCTTGGGGATACCACATTAAAAAAAATGCACCTGTTATAGCTACCTCAGGGGTGGTGTGGAAAAGCTATGTATTCCTATATTTCAACAGCATTGTGTCACTATTAAATATTGCTCAATCAGCGTAAAAATTTAAATGCAATCTTTTGATATCATACCTCATAATTTGCAAGGTTCAGACTGCAAAAAAAAAAGAAAAAATATTTTCATAAGAAATTTTGGACCACCCTAATATAAAAAAATATATATATATATATATATATATATATATATATATATATATATATATATATATATATATATATATATATATATATATATATAATAAAAATATGATTTTTAATATATATATATATATATATATATATATATATATATATATATATGAAACAACGAAGTAATTGAAATTATAAGTATCACTACTTTTTAAATATTTTACAATTAAGAAAAGAATGTGTGATTTTTTTCAATTAGTATAATTGATTGTAATACGATTCCAATTAATCTTTATTCTACTAATTGAACTACGATTATTATAATCATTGAATTTTCATTGCATAGTTAATTCCCTAATTTATATGTTAATATTAATGGATAAACAAATGTGTCTGGTATCGATTTTATTAATTTTAAATTAGAGAAATTACAGTTTGCTTGTACTAGTCTTATAGGCAAAGCTGACATATATTCTTTGGCTTAACCAAAATGAATTTAAATATATATTGTATTGTATTAATTAGTGTTGTTTTCTTAAGCTGTAATAAACTAAGCGGGACGTACTTAGACTATCCAATGATTTTCAAACAGTTTATTATCGATTACATGCAAGCGAAATATGAAAAACACGTCATTTTTATCAAAGGTAATTGTCTTAATTTTTGAATTTAAAAACATAATGTCAATAAGGAGCAAATCAAATTTAATAAACTCTACCACTGCAACAACAACAACTACTACTACTACTACTACTACTACTACTACTACTACTACTACTACTACTACTACTACTACTACTACTACTACTACTACTACAACAACAAAA
>JABUQX010049005.1:0-25000 GCA_015478945.1 Trachelipus rathkii | reverse complement strand
TTAATTAATTAATTAATTAATTAATTACTTTAATTTTTAGAAGTAAATTTGACATTTGAAACATTCAAAAATCTTTAAAAGTAATGATTAGCAAAGAGCTTTTTGCCATTATTATTATTATTATTATTATTATTATTATTATTATTATTATTATTATTATTATTATTATTATTATTATTATTATTATTATTATTATTATTATTATTATTATTATTATTATTATTATTATTATTATTATTATTATTATTATAAATTGGCTTCATCAGTTTCATCACTACCTTCGTCCGTGCAAGCATTGTTTGCTAAACATTTGCAAGGTGGTGAACATCGGTTCTTCACACATGAACATTTAATCAGTTTCAGAAGGGACTCCGGGGCACATGGTTCTTCACACATAACAGGGGTAAACCGTGTCCAAATGGATTAGGGATGGGCGGATTTGGTTCATCATCTTTTGACCACACAAGTGCTTGAAAGTTAGCTCTCTTAAGTGCAGGTATAAGGGAGTCTCCGAGTGGGAGGTAACTTATTTCCAAGGGATTGCTTTGCGTGAACTTTGACCACAGTAATTCTGCAAGTGATGTTGTTGAGATGTGTGCCTGATAAACCAGGGAAAATAAATGCTTCCATCTGATACACAATATCATCAGGTACTGAGTCACTAGTACGAAGCTTGATTGCACTCATGATTGCAATTAGCTTAACAAAGAAGTTAATAAATACTTTTAAAATTCTGTAAGTAATTTTGTATGCTTCTACATTAGGTGATAGAAGAACCCTAAGCTCTCAGTTTCAAATAGTTATATAGCTGAGTATAGAGTAAACACAATTAGGTTTTCCATTTTATTTTAAATCTATTAATAGCAATTGTTATAATTGTCAACTTAAAAGTATATCAAATTCTTCTAGTGGCCATTTACCTCTCTATCTTTCATGCAACATGTTTGTTGAATTTTTGGTTGCCCCAAGTTAGTTCAGTTGTTCATTAGCAATTTTTAATTATATAAATCAGTCGATATATATATATATATATATACATCAGCGTTGTTATTAAAAGAATAACGGTTATGTGTTGTATATACATATATATATATATATATATATATATATATATATATATATATATATTATTATTTATATTTTTATATATATATTGAAAGAATATTATTATATATATATATATATATATATATATATATATATATATATATTATAAGTTATTATAGTTATATATAGTATATATATTGGTTATTAAGTTATATATTAAAAAGTATATACATATATATATTATATATATATATTATTATTATATTATTATAAAGTTAGAGTTATATAAATATCGATATATATATATATATATATATTATAACAATTATAAGAAGAATGACATAAGAAGACCTTCTTCTCACAGTTCTAGGGTGACAGGACTAGCAACCCGGCCCTTTACTTTTAAGAAGAACCTCCTGGACCAGCACGGAAACTTTTGCGCTCTGTGGCACGATCTTCAGGAGAGCTCTGGAAGAACGATTTTAGAGGTCAAATGGAAAAGAAGATGCTAGTTCCATTGAAAGGGTGAAATCCCTACCTGAGTATATAACTCAAGTACTGGCATCGAAAACCATTGGGCCGAGAAAGAGTTTTCTAGAGTGCTCCAGAATCAAAAGTTTCGAGGGAAAGGAGAGAAGATGCTGGCCCAACAGACAGGGCGAAAGTCCTACCTGGGAAAAATGGTGTAGAATGTAGAATATATATATATATATATATATATATATATATATATATACGCAAATATTTATATATATATAAAAAAATGGTGTATATATATATATATATATATATATATATATAAAGTTGACAGGATTTAATAATTTTCGGACCTTGTTGTTCGAAAATACATTCATTCTTGGTCTCAAAGGAACAGATATTCTATTCACAATTTATTCTGGATGCAAACAATTAATAATTCAACGATAATGAAATGCAATGTGATGTAGATCCAAAACTTAATAATTGAAGACGATATCACCCCTATCCTAGTAACATTTTATATGCATTTCTAATCAAGTGGAGACGCTCCGAGACGTAGGTAATATATATATATAGTGTATATATATATAGCGGGTTATTACTAGTTATATTAAGCAGCAGCAGCAGCAAAGAGAGCATATATACATAGCAAGCAGCGCGTTATATTAAGATACAGCGATATAGTTATAAGGTTGTTGCTATATATATATACATATACTGTATATTAAGGTTACATATATATATTATTATTATATATATTATATTATTATGTGCATATTATATATTATGGTTAATATATAAAGAATATAAGATATATTATATATACATATATTGCTATTATTATTATTATTACACATATTAAGGTTATTATTACAGTTGGCTACATATATATTATTATTATATATATACATACATATATATATTATTACATATTTCTTTTTATATATGTATATATATATTATTGTTATATACATATATATATATATATATATATATATTATTTATATATATATATACATATATATATATATATATATATTACACATACATAAATATACATATATATATTATATATATATAGTTATATATACATATATATATTATATATATATATATATATATATATATATATATTATTACATATATATATTTATATAAGTATTGTATATATTATTATTATATATATACATATATATATTATTATTGTTGTTTATGTTGTTATATATATATATACATATATATATACATATATATTACATATATATATATATATTATTATATTATTAAATGGAGAGTTTCTCAATATATATTATATTACAAATATATTATTATTATTACATATATATACATATATTATTATTATATATATATATATATATATATATATATATATATATATATATATATATATATATATATGTATGTATATTATGTATTTTAATTTCATGTAGATATGTCTTGTATTAATTAAATAACATTTAAAATTTTAAGTTTAATTATTTTTAATCTTTCTCTTTCTCTTTTTATAATTATTCAAGTGTCAAGGTCAAGGGCAAAACCTTAATCGAGGAGGGGTATAAGTTGACCCAATAGTTTTTAAACCCTTAATTTTCACGCAATGAATTTTTTGCAATTTTTTCCATTAGTGTTCAAAAAGATATATTAAAGAGCTATGTGTTAATGCTAAATTTTATAAATTTCGGAAAACTGTATGAGATTTTTTTCCTAATCAATTTTAGATATTTTTTTCCCCGTTTTTACAAAAAGGTTTGTAAAAAAAAAAAAGAAGCCAAGCTTTTACATATAAAAGAAAATCATATAGAAGAAATTTCATTCAAAACCAATTTACAAGTCGGGGTTACCGTGCTTCAAATTTTATATAAAAAAATATTCTTGAAAATATGTGTTCAGAAAAGATTGCAATAAAATTTATCAAACAAGACGGCTTGCAAAGTTTATGATTACACCTTTATTGCCACATTAAATTCAAGTAATTTAGCTTAGAAACCATTTAAAAATCCTTGAAAATTAAAGTATTTTTGAGGTTTATTATGAAAAAGTTTAAATCATCAATATCGTAATAGGATCCTCTTTAATATGCCTCCCTCGTGAAATTTAAAAAAAAAAGAAAGAATTTTCTAAAATAAACATAATACTTTCATATCATAAAAATTTATATCCATTATAATTAAAATTAATATAAAATTATCTTAACCTCTCGTTACTGTGCTCAAGATATTTTCCAAGCAGTCCTTCCAAAGCTACATGTGGCTTATTTTAACTGATCAGTATTCTGAAGATTCAATCAAGGAACTGAACCTAGAACCAAATAATATGGTAAGATCTTTTTAGTTAATTTTCTCATATCTATACCGTTCTTTTTTTTTTTTTTTTTTTTTTTTTTATTTACGATAGTTTTAACATTTTAATTCTAAATTCTTGAAAGAAGAAGAAGAAGAAGAAGAAGAAGAAGAAGAAGAAGAAGAAGAAGAAGAAGAAGAAGAAGAAGAAGAAGAAGAAGAAGAAGAAGAAGAAGAAGAAGAAGAAGAAGAAGAAGAAGAAGAAGAAAAAGAAAAAGAAAAGAAAAGAGGAAGAAGAAGAAGAAGAAGAAGAAGAAGAAGAAGAAGAAGAAGAAGAAGAAGAAGAAGAAGAAGAAGAAGAAGAAAAACACGCAAAAATTTTACAGTCCACTCAAGGCTAGTATTTTAACTATTAAGAAGAAATGCTTTACAATCCTTAATTTTTTTCTCTCTGCAACAGGTTTTATTTGCTTCTTATATAAATGACACGAACTCCATTGAAATATCAGACTATTATCAAAATGTCCCAAATGGAATTTTGCATAAAAAACACGTAACTCGATGGGAAAAGAACACGTCTTTCTCTATAAGTTTAAAGGAAAGATTCAGACATGAATTAAATTATTATTTTCCGTGGAGAGAAAGATATGACTTAAGTGAAGTGTTTATCACTTGCTTTGTTGTTCCTGTAAGTATCTAATATCTACATTAAACACTATTATTAATATTGTTATTATTATTATTATTATTATTATTATTATTATTATTATTATTATTATTATTATTATTATTATTATTATTATTATTATTATTATTATTATTATTATTATTATTATTATTATTATTATTATTATTATTATTATTATTATTATTATTATTATTATTATTATTATTTTTTTTTTTTTTTTTTTTTTTTTTTATTATTATTATTATTATTATTATTATTATTATTATTATTATTATTATTATTATTATTATTATTATTATTATTATTATTATTATTATTATTATTATTGGACTTTTCTGGTTTACGCTTGGGTCAGTTTTGATTTTTTTTTTTTTTTTTTTTAAATATATTGCTACTATATGATACCAACAATGAATTTCAGTGGTAACGGACATGATTAAAAAATATATAGGACCAGTTACGTTTTACGGATCCGTAACTTTTTTTTTTCTTTTTTAACTAAAGGAATACCCAAGGGTAAAACGCAAAGATGCAGGTCTCTCGGCCTTCCGGGAAACGACAGGGTAGGATCATGCCCTTCCTCCAGTGGCCCCGGAACCCCTGCTTCTTGGTATTTGCGTCGTGCGGGGTTCCTCCGCCCCTCCCCTACGGGTATGGAAAACGTCCCCCCTCTGTCCCCCGTCGGCTCGAGCCCCCTAATTTTTTTTATTATTATTTTTTTTTTTACATATTTGTAATAAGCTTTATACGCTGATTCCAAATATGTAATTGGTTTTTCTGTAAGTGTCGTACTTTTTGAGATATTTTTAATTTATGAAATTTTTGTTTTTTTTTACATTTTGTAATAAGCTTTATACGCTTATTCCAAATATGTAATTGGTTTTTCTGTAAGTGTCGTACTTTCGAGATATTTCATTTTTAAAACAATATTTAACAAAAATGTGATTTTTAAAAATTATTTAAAAATACTTCGAACTTTTGAATCATGTCCGTTACCACTGAAATTCATTGTTGGTATCATATAGTAGCAATATATTAAAAAAAAAAAACAAAAAAATCAAAACTGACCCAAGCGTAAAGCAGAAAAGGGCCTTATTATTATTATTATTATTATTATTATTATTATTATTATTATTATTATTATTATTATTATTATTATTATTATTATTATTATTATTATTATTATTATTATTATTATTATTATTACATAGGTTATTATTATTATTATTATCATTATTATTATTATTAATTAGAAGTATTATTATTATTATTATTATTATTATTATTATTATTATTATTATTATTATTATTATTATTATTATTATTATTATTATTATTATTATTATTAGTAGTAGTAGTAGTAGTAGTAGTAGTAGTAGTAGTAGTAGTAGTAGTAGTAGTAGTAGTAGTAGTGGTTGGGGTAGCACTTTAAATTATTACGGGTAATAACTGTAGTAATATCATTAATATTTGTAAATCTATTTGAATATTGTACTTGTGTCATTTCCTCTTTTAAATTACTCAGTTGTTATCTTTGGTTGTTGTGGATTCGTCAGTGACCGGCGACATTGTTCTTCATGGTCCGATGGGAAAATTATGGCACCACTTGCAAGACCGTCTGAAATTCAAGTAAGGTTTTATTTTTCCTGAGTTTCTTTTTTTAGAGCTTTTGATAGGGTTAATTTAAACTGACATTTAATTTAATTAAATTAATTAATTTCATTTAAACGACATCAAAAAAATTTCCCGTACAGCCCGCCGCAGCCGTTAGGTTAGGTTAGGTTAGGTTAAGTTCGGTTAGGTTAGGTTAGGTTAGGTTAGGTTAGGTTAGTTTAGGTTAGTTTAAGTTTTGTTGGATTCATTACAGAAACTCTAAACTACAATTTTCTTTTTTTTTTTTTTAGAAATGTCGACCATTTATCCTGTCGATCGTTTTCCTTGTCGACCATTAGGTACTAGCTTCAGTTGTCAAGTTAGGCTTCATATTTTGTGCCTCAAACTCAACACGCTTGCATAGCGTAGGTAATAACAAGTCGAGCTATTGTGGCTAAGGTCTCTGTTCAATCGCTATAAAGAAATTCTCACTCGAGTTCTTAAAAAGGAAAGAGAACTACGGTTACACTATAAAATGTGAGTCTCAGCTGTTCAGTGACTAAGCATCTGAGACTCCTGCTTCTTCTTTATGATTCCTGCTAGAGTTATCGAGAATTTCCACAAAATTCTTTGTCCTTGATTTCGACTCTATCCTAAGATCTTGATTCGATTCCGTTTTTGTAATTTAAGTCTAAAAAAATAGAAATTCTCATTTCGAAGACAGAGCCCTTAAATATAGGCCTAATTTATTTATCTTAAATATATATAGATTAATATACTAGAGACAAGTTACTATTAAGGTTTTGGTCAGACTGTCTAAAGCTGACATCATATAACTAGAGAACGGCAGCACCTACAGTAAAACCAATTATATATTTGGAATCAGCAGAAAATTTTTAGGGAGGGTTTTTTTTTTTTTTTTTTTTTTTTGCATTATCTCGTCAAAAATATTTAAATTTTTTTCTTTTTTATTTTCCCTGCTTTTAGCGGGGTCATTTATATGGAGTTTGAGAGACTTTGACTCTCTGTGCCATCTTTGTGGCTTACCCTATGGTATTCCTTTAGAAAAAAGAATAACACTATGGTATTACTTTAACTAAAGGAATACCATAGGGGAAATCGCAAAGATGGCAGGAGTCGGGGTCTCTCGGCCTCCCAGTGGACGACGGAGGGGGGGGATTCCGATGAGTAAATGCAAAAAAAAAATTAAAAACCTCTCCTTGAAATTTTCCGCTGATTCCAAATATATAATTTGTTTTACTGTAGGTGCTACCGATCTCAAGTTATATGATGTCAGTCTGACCAAGGTTTCTAAAAGTATTTATCTTTCTCAGATCCTAGGGTCCGGCAATTAGCAAAGATGAGAAGTTTGATATCTTTTTGATGAGTCAACAAATTCGTGGACTGGTGCAGTTAAAGAAACTCCTCAATACAAAAGATTCAATGTTTCTCTCGCCAATTTAAGTATTCTTTTTTCAAGAAAAACTGTTATTGATTTCTTATCTCCGATTGATTTAATTCAGTAAGTTACAGAATAACGGCGTGAATTTCTACATGTTTATTTGATTACTTTTAAAATTAAATGTTTAGCTTTTCATCAATTACGTTAGCGGTACACTAGCACCAATTGCTGATGAAACTCCAGTCCATCTTTGGATAGCATGTGTTCAGAGATTTACATAAATTACAAATAAATGAATTTTAAATATATATATATAGTATGGAAAGAGTAAAAGTTAGGTATAGTGTTATTAGCATATATATATATATATATATATATATATATATATATATATATATATATGTATATATATATATACATATATATATATATATATATATAAAGTATATAAAAGAAAGAGTTATATATATATATATATATATATATATATATATATATATTATGCTATTATATATATGTATATATATATATATATATATATATATTTGTTATAAAAAATAAAATATATGTGTATGTTCATTCTATATATATATATATATATATATATATATATATATATAGAATATATATTATAGTTATATATATATATATATATATATATATATATATATATATATATATATATATATATATATATATATATATAGAGAGTTAAATATATATATATATATATATATATATATATATATATATATATATATATATATGAAAGAGCAAATTTACCTGCTAATAAATATATATATATATATATATATATATATATATATATATATACATATATATATATAAATATATATATATATATATATATATAATATATATATATATATATATATATATATATATATATATATAGGGTATATATATATATATATATATATATATATATATATATTAAAAAGTAAAATTATAATAAATTGAAATCAAAATTCAAATAGGTGGTTTGCTATATCTAAAAAGTTTAAAAAAATAAAAATAAAAAAAAATAAATAAATTCTGTTTACTTTGTAATTTGTTAAAACTCTTAACAGCTAACTAAAAATTCAGACTAACTGATGATGGTGTGAGGCTAGCCTAACTTATAAAATATTATTAATTAATTAGTTTATCTCATTACTATATAACAGTTGGGTGATATTTTATCACAACCCAAGAAGTCAAACGGACAATTCCTCAACACTTCACTCTCTCATTACGTCATCGAGTTCACCACATTCAATAGTTTGGATGATTATTGGATTGACTTTTGTCGTGTGTTTTGCCTGTGTTAAAATCCTGTGTGATTTAAACCCGAGAGAAACTTTCTGTTCACTAAATGATGCCTTCCTTGTCGGGATATCTTGCTTCTCACTTGGTGAGTACATTTACCTCTTTTATTATTTTTCTTAATAATAATAAAAGCTGAGAACACAATGAAAAAGCTGGTAACTTTTTTTTTTTCATCTTCCTTGTGGATGATTTGTAAAATACACAAGGTAGGAATGAAAAAAATATACAGCTCCTCCAATCTTTTTTCTTTGTAATATATATAGTAATATAGGCGTATATATATATATATAGCATATATATATATTAAGTTATATATATATATATATATATATATATATATATATATATATATATATATATATATATATATATATATATATATATATATATATATATATATATACGGTATATATGAAGATTCACGGAAAACTAAAGTAGGAAAAAGAATTTTTTATATGTATAATAAAATTCGGCAATTCATATAGAGATTAAGATCCTAAATCGAAAAAGCCTAAGACCTAGGTATTTTAATCTTTAAAACAAATATTTGTAATTAAGTTTACTCTTTTCTTAATTTTACCATTAAATACTTTCGACTGAAGGTTTATATATGAGAAAGAGTATATATATATATATATATATGTTATGGTATATATATAAGAAAGTGAATTTATATATATATATATATATATATATATATATATATATATATATATATATATTACAATTATCTTGTCTTCCTTCACAGAAATCTCCACTCCTTGTGATATTTCAGTGTTCACTACTACCAGTGACTTTCCTTTAATTCTAAAGATAAAGCTGGTAAAATAGCCTCCAGTCTCTTTATTGATAATAACTTTAGACAGTTTGTGCAGCTTCTCTTTCTCGTATCCCGAATGGTCTTCGAGTTTAACTCAACGTGCTGCACGTTTTCTTAATTATCAACATTCCGCCTTATGCTGTTAAACTATTTATTCTAGCCTTCTTAAATATATGTCTTGTTTTGTCTCTTCAAGTCTTCAGAAGAAGTGGCCTCAGCCTTTAACATATGGAGACGGTTGGATATTTTCGTGATGCTAACTGGTGGTGTTTTTTATTATTATTATTATTATTATTTGTACAATGTGATTCTTTTTTTTTTTTTGCATGGAAGCATACATTTAATTTTCTTTCTCTTCACATGCCTTGGTTTAATCATGACTGTTCTGCTGCAGTTCGTCGCTGAGTCTCTATTTACTCTACCATCTAAAATTACTATATTGGATAAACTCAAGCTACTTATCATTCATCCCGGAATATATGAAATCAATTCTACTCTGTAACAAAAACTCTTTCTGGTCCTATTTGCCATGTTATTTCTGACATTTTGCTAAAAAAAAATCAGCTCTAACTTTCCTACATTTTATTTTCGTCTTGTTTCTAGCGTTGTTCCGAAACTGTCTTATCTTATACTGAAATTTTACCATTTCTTTGATCCAGCCATTGTCTCTAATTACACTTCTCCGCTTCCAACTCATTCTTGCCTAACCAAAATTGCTTTTGAATTAAATTATTTCAGCTATTTGTCTCTTAGTTTAATAATATTTGATAGCTTAAATTTATATGTTCCTGATGGTGTCTCCCAGTGGCCCTCAAAACCTGTGTGTTTTAAGTTTTCATTTTGCCTCAGCCAATCAACTTTGATCCTTCTTTGATGCAAAAAGCACGCACTCATTCGATCTCTGTCATAAAAAGGGGTTGGAATATTTTTATCACTCTGCCAAAATTCGGTGATTATTTTGCTGTTGGATTGTGTAGTAGTAGGCTTAATTCGGAAGTAGGCTTAAATTCGGAAGTAGGCTTAATTTTCCAAGCAATCACCTTCTTTTTGATTTATTTTCCTGATACTCTAAAGCAGCTGTTGAAGGCAACCACCATCAAACCTTTAAATATACTAACATATGTGTTTCTCAGGGTTCTGTTCCATACTCTGTTCCCTCTTCTACTCATCATGAATGACATGACATGATCGTATCCCCATCTCTGGAATTTCTGATCCTGGAAACTTATTGTAAACATAATCATAATACAATTGGGATTTTTAAAAAGTACAATTTCCCATGTATTTAATCTAATTAAAAATTATATTATATTTAATCCAATCATATACTTTACTTATAGTTTTGTGTGGGAGTGGATCTATTGATATTTCATGAATATGTTTGACGTCATATTACATGTATATATTTAAGAAACGAATTCAGTTAACCATTAAAAACTTTTTCTTTAGGTGTTCTACAATCCTTAGATTTTGATTTCTATATTGAACTGTATATAATTTATTCTTTTACTACGAAACAAATATCTGGATTAGTGTCTCCACGAAAAAAAATAATATTTGAAGGACATGCCCCCATTCGATAAAGGATAAAAGATTCCGGGAAAAACACTATAGTTGAAGGTAAAAACCCTTTCATTATGGGGAGTTTAAGGGGGACAAAAGGACCCTTGTAGATATATCACAAAATTGCGGAATTTAAATTAAAAGGAAAAACTCCACAATCCTCCCTTGAATAGTTCCACACAAAGTAAGGGGCGGCCCCAACGGAGGTCCCGGGAGACAATCTCCCTCCATTTACGGGAAAAAATAGCCCTAACCTTGGCTCCGTTAACCTTCTGATGGTGTCAGTTGGGTTGCCGTGCTTCTTAGGGAACATTTTCAAAACCACAATTCTTATCGAACCATTTCCACCTTAAATTAACTTCTTATTATAATCTTTTTGGGACCTCGGAATATTTCCCCAATCTTTCATCGGGAACCTTTGGGGGGACTCTACGAGATAAGTGGGGAGAAAGGGCACCTTCCAGGTCGGGTTTACGGGGGAGGTTGTTCGGTCCCAGCGTTGGGCTTTCTCTCACCGCAAAAAACATAAAATAAAATTAAGAGTGGCGGGGCCCGGAACAGGGAACCTCTGTTTGAGTCCTGCGCTTGCGTGGCCCAACTTAGGCGAATTGTGACCTTTTTCTAGCTCAAACATCATCCAACATTATTTGGGGAAAAATTCCATGCGATTTATCTCTTCAGTTTTTTCTTTCAAAAAAAGAAAAATCCTTCTTTTTTAGAAAGGAAAGTTGTTGAACAGATTCAAGAGTTAGTTAGGGATAACCCTCCAACACTTTAAAAAAATTCTTTATTTACCTTAAAACTAAAATTTTAACAGTTCTTGAAAAAAAAATTTCCAAAACGGCAGACTTGGGAAAAACGGCAAACAGCTTCTTGATAGTTCCAAGGGAGCGGTTTTGGGAACTTTGATTCATCCCTTTGCGGCTTTTGTTGCCTCAGGAATCCACGTGTAGAAACAGGGCGTCTGGTGATGATTCAAAAAATAAAACATCAAGTTTAAGAAAATTTGAAATGTAGTGGCATGATTGTAGGAGTGACAGAAGAAAAATAAAATATGGGTTTAGGAAGTCACCCAAAACTCTCTGACCACCACCCTTGGGTTTCCCACTTCTGAACGAAAAAATGGGTTTCCAACCCTCTGGACAAAACCTTTTAATCAGGCCGGAAATTGGATGCCTGGGCTTGTTAAAACTTAGGAAAGCAATGGGGAAACCCAAGGAAAATATGTCGAAATTCAGTTTTTCAGGGTTGGAAACCCACAAGGAACGATTCCCTGCTCGAAGGGTTCAAAGGTTAATTACCCTCTTTGGACCTTGATTGCACATAAAATTTTGCCCCCCAAATGGCCTAAAAAATACCACTGTGCCTCTATGGCATTGCCATGGAGCCACTTTTGGAAAACCTTTTCCTTTAAGGTTTTTCCCAATTTTCGAACGACTTATCTAAAAATCTTTTTTTCTCCGGATCCCACCGAGTTATGTGGGGGAAAAACCTCCCAAAAATTCATTTTACTCCTAATCCTTAATTCTTATTCCTTTTAAATCCTAAATTCCTTATTTTCTAAATCCTAACCTTATTTCCTTAAATTCCTAATCTATTTCCTAGTTTCCCATAATTCTTATTTTCCTAATCCTAATCTTATTCCTAATTTCCTAATTATCCTTAATCTTAAATCTTATTGCCTATTTTCATTAAATTTTTTCTTCCTAAGGCCTCCAACTTCTTCCTAATCCCAATCTTCGTTATGATTCTATACCCCCAGTAAATTACTTTACTTTCTCAACCTAAGTCTCTATTGAGAAATACAGACATGGGTAGAGGCACTAGAGAAGAGATTCTTTGTCCCCAATAAATAGAGGAGAATCTGACTTCTCCGAAAAATATAATAGGTTGCTACAAACCCAAAACGGAGGCAAAATCCAAGTAAAATTTCCAGTAATCCGGGAGCCCACCAGGATGTCTATTGACCCCCAGTCGTATTTCTGGTGTTTTTTCCCACAAGGATTTTACCAAACAACGGGGGGGACAAATATGAAAACCGTCCGTTATTCCCGATAACCCAAATGGGGGGAACCTTTTCTATGTTGTATTTTCAGGGCCCACAAATTGAAAACGAGACTTTGACCATTCTGGAGGAGGGGCCATTGTTAACCTTTTCCTTTTACCAACAAGTATTGCTTTTCAAAGAACTCATCAAAAACTTAGGTTTGGGCAACCCCTGGAACAAATTTTAAATTGATGGAAATTCAGAACCAAAAGAATCCCTTTAGTATTTATTTAAAGCGATTTTTGGAAGGGCTTATTGCAAGGGGCCCTCTTCATTATTTCCCCAATGCCATTTCCACCAAATGTTAGCTGCTAGGAACGAACAGCTTAGGGAAGGGGGGCCAAAAAAATTTTCTTTCCAACTTATTTTACCGTGAATGAAAATCATAAAAAGATAAACCGGGATAACTTTTTTCTCTGGTTACGGGGAATAATCTAGTATTTGGTTAGGTAATAGAGATGGAAAGGGGGAAACGTTAAGGGTAAGGAAAAGAATTAGGGATACAGAAGTATTCATGGGGCCGCCTTCATTTCGATTTACCCTAACCGGGAGAAAGCATTTAAAAAAAATGTTTGCTTTCGGTTGGAACGCTGGCTAGTCAAGGGCTATCCTGCGATTACGGATATTTGAGTAAGGTTCATGATTCCCTTAAGAAAAATTAGCATTACACTTTTGTCCCTTTGCCGCAACAGAAATGGGACGATGAACTAATTCGGTCCGTCCCAGTTATTGATAAAAAATGGATGGGGAAGAACGCAGTACAGAGTATCCCAGACGAACCTCATACTTGATTAAACATTACGAAATGCTTTAATTAGCTGGGATAAATATTGTCCATTGTTGTTGCATTTGACCAAAACTAATTCGTGTGAAGATTCGGAACAATAAACTTATTGCCCAAAAAAAAGACCCGCCGATTGAAAGTGGAAAACCTAGGAACGGGAATTCTTTGGAATCCAGTTATCCCGGATTTTAAATGCTGCACTTCCCCGGGAAGGACTTTGAGGCTTTTGCATTCCACAACGGTTGGAAGAAACAAACGGAAAAACTAAATCCACAAAAATAATCAATTCGGGCAGGCTCCTTAAAGGAAGAAAAGGTAAAAGGGGGTCCTCAAGGAACGAAAAAAATAATGGTAGGTCGATACCTATTCGTGGGACTTTTGCCCACCCAAATAAGTTTACAAAAGAACCATGATAGTTTACCCAGTTCGTCCCTGGACCATTAATTCGGAATTTCCGGTCCTTCTAGGAAATAGAGAATGACCGGATGAAAAAGGTTTGTTGGTAAATCAACTGTACAAACAGGGTTCCAACTTCCATGGGAGGGAGTTTGTTTACCAAAAAATATCCTGGGGAGTCTATTGCAGTTACTGGCAAAAAGAAACAGGTCCCAACAAATCAGGGGAATTGTCATTTCAAGGGAAGGTTTCTCCTTCCCCTCCCGATTAATTTAGAAAAAGTTTAAGTTCTGTCCCTCTGCGGTGGTTTTCCCCTCACGGCTGGGAAATGGAGTGTTCAATTTAGTGCTCCTCCCCCAGTCCACAATTTTAATTTCCATTTGGGGGGACCACCGCAGGCCTTTCTTCCCTTAGAAAAAAAACTGGTTCCCTTTGAAAAGCTTATATTTTTCCCGGGTTCGTTTATTCTCTCAAAAAAACCGGGACCAATTTTTCAACCGGCCTCCCTTCCGGGTCGGGGTCCCATGGCAAAGTTTGGAAAAACCATTTTTCCCCTTACCTGTAAGTAAAAAAAATTAAAAAATACCGCTTTGCGCTTTTAAGGGGGATTTGAGTGTGCGGCGT
Source organism: Trachelipus rathkii (assembly GCA_015478945.1). Classification (NCBI taxonomy): domain Eukaryota; kingdom Metazoa; phylum Arthropoda; class Malacostraca; order Isopoda; family Trachelipodidae; genus Trachelipus; species Trachelipus rathkii. Next base: position 9,927 of record JABUQX010049005.1, on the reverse strand, counting down.
ATTGGATCCTCCTTAAAACTTTCCTGGGTCTCCCCGGGGACTTGGTCCTTCTTGGAGGAGAAAACCCACCCCCTTTAATCGGGGGGACTTCAGTTAAGATGGATTTGGAAAGGCATAGAAAATTTTAAATTTTTCTAAAAAAATTATTTCCGAGGGGGGGAAAAATCTTTAAGGGAACGACCTCCCTTAGGAAATAAATAAAAACCCTTTAGGAAAAAAATCCCTTACGGGGGACGATGGTATTTCCCAACTGTAACTCCTTCAAGAGGGAGGGGGACCCTTTCTTGTTTGGTTCTCAGGTCGGCTTTTGGTTTCCCCAAACCCAAGCTCGGGTTTCTATGGTTGTTATTGATTAGGAACAGTGGAGGCTGGGAAATCAAGGTTGAAATCCAAAAGCACTTGGAAATCACCGAGGTCGTTTACATAAAGAACTGCCTTTTTTTACGGGACCCTCTGTAAGAATATAAAAAAAGTTTTTAAATTTTGCCATTTCAGTTGGGTTCTTTGGTTCAGAGGAAAAACATTTCAGTAAACCCTATTGGACTTTTTATTATTGAATTTGTAAAATCTTGTAACTTTTTTCCTGACAGTGATTTATGCTGTCCAAAGCCCGTTTTTTTTCATTATTGGGTAAAAGTTGTTTTCCTATGAAACACATTTTATTTTTTGGCAAAGCTCCCTCTAGTTTTAAGGGGGGCTGTCGGCTTTAAAGGAAAAATGGACCTCTCCCAAGGACCTTAAAACTACGGCGGGGAATTTAGTACATTAGGGATTCTGATGGATGTTTGGTATTTAAGGAATTCCATAGCTTAGGGATTTTGGAAAGGGGTCTAAAAAAATCCCTTTTTTCATAAAAATGTGTCCCACGAGTTTAATTTCCCCATTAAATGTCCCCCCGTTCTTGTTCAAAATGGTTGGATGGTTAAAGTTTTTGTCCCTTTCATCTTTGAGCTCTTTCTTTTCCTTGGAAGGTTTTTCAAAGCCGATCCCATAAGGGCCTTTGTTATTTTCCCCAAATCCGGGTGTTTATTTGGATTTGAGAGGGAAAATCTTGTTAGGATCGCTCTTTTAAAAATTTTACTTTCCGATACCAACCTTTCATTATTTATAGGAAGGGTACTGTGGTAGGTAGATTGTGTTCTTTAGAAGAAGAAGATAATCTTCAAATTAATACTAGGTCAGTAGATGCGAATTCAGAAATCAACGTAAACGCAAACGTATGGTCCCCCACTAAGTTGGAGGAGGAGTTTTGCTTTGCGGATATTCCTATCTCTGACCTCGACAAGAAACGATTAATCGCAGTATTATTAAAACATAAATCGGCTCTCAGTTTCGGTGACCACGACGTGGGAGTGGCTACTAATATCACCCACTCTATCGAGGTAGAAACTGGTCGACCTGTGAGATTACCAGTACGTCGTTTCCAGGGTCCCTTGGCTCAAGAAATAGAAAAACAATGTCATGAACTGTTGGAGCAGGATATTATTAGACCCAGTAAATCCCCTTATTCAGCTCCGTGTGGTTCCTGTCCGAAAACCTGACGGTAAGTTGCGTTTATGTGTATAGATTACCGGAAATTAAATAGTGTTACTAAGACAGATTCATTCCCCTTACCTAAACCTAATAGATATGATTTATAATATGTATGGTAATAAATATTTACAACCATGATTCTTGCGTCCGCTGGTTATTACTTCAGGTGGCCATGGAACCGAAGTGTTGAAAAAACTTGCTTTTTTTCCACGTCCATTTGCCCAGTCAATGAGTATTTAAGAATTGGCCCTTTGGTGTAAAAAATTGGGTCCAAGCAACATTTCAATTCGTGGATATTGGATGTTTGGTGTTAGAGAAATTCCATTGGTCCAAGGTTATGAGATAACTATAGATTGATATTATTATCCTCAGTCCAGACATAGGATCATCTAGTTACCTTGGATCGTGTCCTTGCTGCCTTAGAGAAATGGGTATAAACTTAAACCCAGTAGAAACCAGGGCTTTGCCGTACTGGAGGTGGATTACTTGTGTCACCAAAATACCCGCGAATGGATACTTTTCCCCTTTTCAGAAAAAATATCAACAGGGGCGTAGAATTTCCCGTCCCGACTTCGGTAAAACAATTACGCCAGTTTCTGGAAATGTAAATTTTTATAGGCGACATATTCCCAACTGTTCTCAGATCAGTAAGCCTTTATCATGTCAAACTGGTGGTAGATCCATTACCTGGACGCCGGAGTGTCAGCAGGCCTTCGACCAACTTAAAAAGGCCTTAGTTAACCCCACATTGTTATGTTTCCCCGATTATAGTCCGGAGGTTTCTCCTATGGAGCTCCATGTTGAAGCTTCAGACCTCGGGGCTGGTGCTTGCCTTTCCCAAATTCAAGACGGCGAACGCAAACCAATTGCTTTCATTTCCATGACCTTTACTGGGCTCAGAGAAATTATGGAGTAATTGACAAAGAACTAACTGCTTTGCGTTGGGCTGTCAAATCCCTTAGACCTTTTCTCCGTGGTATAAAATTCATAATATATACCGACCATCTGCCACTCATCTATTTACAAAATATGAGTTTGGTTGATGGAAGGTTAGCTCGGACTATGGAAGAGCTCTATGAATATGACTTTGATATCCGTCATATATCGGGCCCTAAAAATATAGTTGCCGATGCTCTTTCCCGATCTCTCCCGTAAATAATATATGGAAAGAAAACCCGCCGAAAATACTCTTTGGATTTCATTCCTCCTGGGTTCTTCCGATAGAAATCAGCGGAGGAGGGGACTCGTTAGTATAAATGTTTTTTCTCTTTACTTATATGGATCGGTCGAGACATTTAGAGGTAAGAGATGTTCTTATTGCAGAATTACAAAAACATCCAGTAAAGTATAAGCTTCAGGGTCAGTTGGTTCAAAAAAGACTCCGATTATTAAAATTGCCGGGTCAATTGCCAATACCAGAAGTTATAACTGCTTTTACAGATGTTTTTAAAGTTAACGTTCATATATATTATACCCATAATAAACCCTTAATATATGGAAATAACGCTGCTGGTGAACCCTGTTATTTAAAATGTTTGGCAGGAATTCACTATAACTATCTGCTAGTCAACTTCTAGTGTTGATGGAATAAACTTTATAAATTTTAAATAAAAGTTATGTGTTCAACTACTGATTGAAAAAAAAAAAAAAAAAAAAAAAAAAAAAACTAATATTATGAGAGCAAAATTGACTTATCTCAAAACTAAAGAAACCAGATAAGTTTTCTCTCTATCTTTTCTTATTCTCTTCATATACTTCCTTCTTAACTATTTATTTTAAAACTATAAACAATTTCCTATATGGAAGTGGTCTTGGATTGAAATGCTTACTAGTATGTCTGATCGTCAAAAATTTTCAAATTATGAGACGAGAATATCCCTCCTAGAGAAAATGTTCTTGCCTAAGTGATCTATTGTGTGTATGTATTCTTCGTATATGAGTACAGACTAATTTGAAAATTTACAAGCTATATAATAAAGTCTTGTGTGATTCAGTTACCCATTTTTAAATCTAAAAGAATTTATACAGTGTATATTTATACTGTATAAATAGAAATTTTTATACAAAAATATACTTATGGTATATAGATTCATTGAGAACCACCTGCCTCTGATATTAATATATATATATTAGGAATATGTGTGTATATATATGTACATTGTACATATATATATTAATACGGTTCCTCCGCTCCAACGAGCTTCCCCTTTCATGCATGACAGGTTGTGGGTGGCGAGCTCTTAAACACTATTTACAGATTTCCTGTTCCTGATGAAGGGAATTTCGCCATTGTACAATATCAGATGCCTATAAGCTGGATGTGTTGGAATCTTCAATCTGTAATCAAGGACCCAGTGGATAGAGTAATTATGGGTTAAAAAATAAATAAAAAGAATAACAAGGAAAAAGACTTCCTCATATTGTTTTTATTTTTCAAAAATATATATGCCATGATTTTAAGTAACGTTTCATAGGTTGCAGAGGTACAGGGGTTTTCAATGAATTAAGTATTATTGATGATCCTTTCTTCTTTATTATGTGGAAAGGAGATCATCGTAATACAATACGCTATAAAAAGTTATTTTGACAACCACTGAAATACATATTTTGTCCAACTCTTCTAAAGTAAAATTTTAAATTCTATATTGGAATTTAGTACTTGCTTCCCTTTCTTTTTGTTTAAATAGTTAGTCAGTTTCTCAGAGTTATAGTGGGACCGTTTTAAAACCATTGTGGCGTCCACTTTGAGAAAAAGTGAAGAGGAGGAAATTGAGTTAGTTTACTCGATTCATTTCGTCTCCTGACTGACTGTTGAAATTATTACCTTAGAATTATATATATATATTTTCCATTTTTTTATTTTTTATCATTAAAATCCTATCATGACTCGATTACTGCCGAATATATTGTACTTTTCAGAGTGGATAGCCGAAGTAAAAATCTCTGTCGGTTCCCAGAGTACCTGGATTAGTCTCCTTCTCTTGATGCCGGTGGGTTCTTCGAAAGTGCCTTTGGAAGTTTTCTTGCCAACCAATGGTCTCTGCCCTAATGACACCAAAAGTAAGACCATAATCATATGGTCCCTGACAAGTTGGTTTGGAAAAAAAGAGATGCAGGGTCGGGGCAAAACACGGCGAATATATATAAACCTTTGAGATCTGTCGGTGGAACGTATTCCCGGGATCATGACCAATACTTCTGAGTCTGAAATACAGCTATAAATATGTTCGCCATCTACAAGATTTATACACCTATTATGCTCAATATATCTCCCCTTAATGATCCTGTATCCTTACCTCCACAAATACCAGGGCCGGAGAAGAACAGCGTCCGAGGGAAACGACATATGGAAACCATCATAAAAAGTATTACTAAAGGCGGAGTACGTAAAGTCACCCCTCATATCCGATATTAATGACCTTAATGACCATTCTTTCGTATATATTAAAAGGATGGATCCAAATTATATGATTCCTATCAATTTTATTTCATACTGGTCATGATGAATCTCCTGCAGAAACTATTCCCGAAGTTCACCCTTATGTACAACCAGTCCCGTTATAAAAATTTTTCCCATCAATTTATTTCCAATGTAAAAATTATTTTCCTTTAATGAATGTACTAGAACATAGTGGTCCTTACATCCCTTCTCCTCAGTCAAATTATCCACTGAGTGAGCCCAAGTCTGTGCCTTCGTGTCCTCCACATCCTTCTTGCAATTGTCATTCCATTGTATCCCTTGACTATGAGTCTGCTCTGGATCCCAGCGTTAAGGTTGTACTGCGTACAGGCTTACGCTGGGTGATGGAGCAAAAGGCTTCTGTACTATTGATGCAGGAGTTCCCCGAAAATCCGCTGTTCGTCTTTCGTCCCTAACTAAGGCACAGAAAATTATAAAAAATTTGTATATATATAATAATTGAAAAAATTCATATTGTAGTTTATATGTAAGAGTCCTGATTGTCCTTCTCTACGCTATTCTATGCTCTTGACCGCCTCTTCACTCCCGTCTTTCTCTGAACGACGTGGAAAATTTGAGGTGGGGGTTTAGATTTAGCGGGGAAGGATATAAGGGAGATGTTGTTCGTGCAGAGTTGTGCCCATTGACGACTGAAGTAACCCATAGTAACGGTTTTGTAAGTTTAAGGTTTCTCATTGATCCAGTCTGGACACTACGCTCCAGCCTGGACGATGAGTGTATTATATTCTATATTATTGATTTAGCTATTCCCAAAACTTAGAAAATTATCGAGGTTATAATTAATTTCTCTCTTTTTTAGTTTGGATATATGATTTGAAATATAATAATATTATAAAATAAACACTTTTGTTAAATTCTAAAAAGTACATGATTGTACCATAACATTGTAACAAACAAATTCATAAATACTCGAGGACTTTGGAGAACTGGAAGTTAGATGTCCAGAATTTCCAGTTTCATATCGGAAAGAACCAGCAAACTACTGAGTAATTGAACAAACCCCTCTTGGAAATTGAAAGGGTGAGTTCAATAAAGTAATAAAGTACATATAATATTATATGTAAAATATACTGTTATAAATGAAGATAAAGTGTGATCTGTAGTAATCCCCTTTACATTTCATTTTGACAGGGTTTCAGTTCCGGGTTTCAGTTCCTGGTTTCAATCTTTGATTTCATTCCTGTTTGAATTCAGCTCTTTTTGTTTATCCCCAAAATCTTCAGTTAAGTATGATATATTTGTCATGATTGAGTCATAATTCCTATTTCCTCCCTTACTTCCATTGCACGAATGATATTTGGATTCGTTTGGTTTCCACTCTTGAGTCGTTGAATTTATGTACATAATCATAATACATTGGATTTTACGTATATTTCCAAATGTATTTATCTAATTCAAAATATATTTATATAATCCAATCATATACATAACACTTTTTACATATAGTTTTGTGGGACGTGGGATATGTGTTATCCTTTATATGTTCAACAAACCTCCCATCATGTTATAATATTAGAACGAATTCAGTAAACATAAACTTTTTCTAGTGATGGTCTACATCCTTAGATTTTATTCTATATGAACGTTATTATCATTTATTCTTTACATACGAAAAAAATATCTGGATTAGTCTCCATGAAAAATATAATGAAGACCTGCATTGAAATGGATAGATGCCGGAAACACTTATAGTTTAAGTAAACCCTTCATTTGGGGTTAAGACAAGACCTGTAGATAATATTACAATTGCGAATTTAAATTAAAGAAACTCACAATCCTCCTTGAATAGTCACACAAGTAAGCAGGCCAACGGAGTCCGGAGACACAATCTCCCTCCATTACGGAAATAGCCTAACCTGCTCCGTAACACCTCTGATGGTGTCAGTTGGTTGCCTGTGCTTACTAGACATTCAAACCACATCTATCGAACATCACCTTAATACTATCAACTTCTTATTATATCTTTTGACCTCCGAATTATTTCAACTTCATCGCACCTTTGACTCTACGAAGAATAAGTGCGAGAGAGGCACCTCCAGTCGGGTACGAGTGGTTCGGTCCAGCGTCTTCTCTCCGCCAACATATATATATATATATATATATATACTATATATTAATATCATCTTTATTATTATACATTCTTTCCCCAAGACTTGGGTAAGGTGCATACCATGCACCCGGAAACAGAAAAGTAGGTAGAAGAATATGACACAATGTCGAAAAAAAGGCCTAGGCCTAACCGCTCTTCATACCTATTAGGTGAGGGAACTCGGGTCGCAGTTCAGAAAATCCTTCCTAGCAGCTTCACAGGACTGGACTGCAAACGCGACCCCTCCACTTATGGCGGGCATCTTTCGTCAGATGGGTTCATTCCCTTTGGCCCAGTTGGCCCACAACCATAATCCTAAAAACCGCCGCCATATTTCAACTAGTTTTTCCTGTCCTACAGTCAATGAAATTGTACATTGCACAATCTTATTCATTTTGCTGTCAATTCTTTACTACCATCACCTAACACGCCCCTATAAGATTGTAAAAAAATTTTGTCGAAAAAAAATCACTTGAACTTGTCACAATTATTTATAGCTTTGGGAAACCAGGCATTGCTTCAATCCTGGCTATAATTTGCTAGAATCCTGAATCAGCATAATCAATTCTCCTGAAGGTGAAACCGGGTGACTCCAGGGTCACTTTCTGCTAATGGTGGAAACCCTTATGGGTAATTCTGGTTGATTGTCGACCAGTAAGCTTGTAGACTGGTAAGCTCTTAATCAGAATCTGTCATCCTACCGACTTTCGAACCTTTAACAATACTAATAGCACATTTATTGAATTATCCCAAAAAATTAGATTACATGATAATAATTTAATCTTTAATATGTCCTATTCCATTGTGACTATCCTCATTAGAAATTTTTCTTAACCTATTTTGTATATTTTCATTATTTTTATTTAAATTTACTTTCTCATTAAATTATATATATATATAGTTACCCTTTTATAAGGGAAACGGTCATTCCCGTCCTTCTTCGATTATTATCAAGTTCTTTGTTCTTTACTCTGGTTGTTTTTATCTATTCTTTGTTCTTTACTCTGGTTGTTTTTCTTACTTTTATATATGATTTTTCTTTCGACTCTCTTGTTTCTGTTTAATTGTCTCTTCTTTTATTTCTATATTTTGATGATAGCTTTTCTTTCTTTTTGTTTAAGCTATTCTTTCCACTATTGCGTCACATAAATTCCTTTCTAGAAAAAGGCACCCAAGAATGGGTGAGTAAATTCCAAGAAATCATATTGAAATTGAAACCCAAATCCTCAATACCTCCATCCCCACCACGTCCCAAGAGGAGTATAGACGATTGAATAATGATGCATTCTGAGAGCTGGGGGATTAGCACGGAAGTACACTCCCTCAAAACCTTGAGGGCACGGCCAATGCCATCTGTGCGCCCACCCGTGCTTCCTCAATTCCTCATTATGATTTCAGGGGCCTATATAGCACACACTCCGATTCTAAATGTAATCACAGGCGACAAGAGATCAACTACTTCCTCTGCATTTGCTTAGGACACCTCCGAGAGGAGAGTGAGGAAGGGGAAGAGAATTGCCCTCAAAAGTTCGTCATTCTAGGGTTGATTAGTGGAAAATAGATCACAACGAAATGACTGAGAGCTTTCCAGATTCAGTTCTCAAAGTTAACAACAGTTGGAGCACCATTCTTTGGCCGGAAAGATTAATTTACAGATATAGTTAGCTAAGAAGAACTGGTTCTAGTTGGCAAGAGGCCAGAACAGATTTGTCGAGTAGAGACCAAGGAATCCAGTAGGCAGCACTGTTTGATGAAAGCCCGCTTCGCTCGACGAAGAGTATCTGATGAAAATTGGCAGCAGAGTGATTGGAGAATGAGAATTTTTCCACCCTCCAATACGCACTGTCTTAGCTGCTGAATGGCCAAGAGAACAAGCATCGATCAAAAACCCAAATGGTTTATGAGGATCTCATATAAGAGAAAAATTTAGAACTATACATCCTGACCAGAATGAATGAACTTGCTAGAGTCCCATCAACGATTGCAGCTCCCTCCTTTATCTTTTAAATATTAGGTAACACTTCCATCACTTAATCTCCTAAACTGCAGACGTCTAGACACACAATTTAACTGATGACTAATTTATTTAATGTCAATTACATTTTTACCTGATTTAATATTTTATAGCTTTTCAGGAATGATGGTCATGATTAGATAACCTAACTAAACATGTACTCTCTCTCTCAAACCCCATACTCAAATACTTTTCACTTCTCCTATTATTCAATTATTATTAATTTCTTACATTATCCTTTATTATATATCAAAAAATTGCGATATCAAAATACGCATATTTTATTTATTATCAATTTGATATTTAAAATAAGAGACTTAAGGAATCAAAAATATTTTGATCTCACTTACACATAATTTTGCGACGGCTTGAAACAACAACCTGACCCACCCTGAGATCTACAGCCTTGTACTATATCCGACATAATATATAATAAATAGTATATTTGTAGTCTAATTCAATAGTCTATTTATCACCATATTTATATTACCTCATATTCATTATATATATAATAATATATATATACATAATAGTATATCTATAATACAATTTTACACACACTACACTGCCATCATATATACTATATATATATATACCTATACATACCCATATATATAATCTAATTCTATCATTAAACTACTACCTAATCCAATATAGTAGATAATACAAATTTGTATAATATAGTAATATAAACCAGATAGAAACATAACACATTATTACCATATATATATATATATATAGGTCCACAATCACTCATTCTCATTGAGCTCGATCAAATAACTCTCATTAATCTGAACTTTATCCTCTCTT